>CAUYQV010073134.1:0-17405 GCA_963574575.1 Galagoides demidoff
TTTTTTTTTTTTTGAGACAGAGCCTCAAGCTATCCCCCTGGGTAGAGTGCCATGGCATCACAGCTCACAGCAACCTCCAACTCCTGGGCTCAAGCGAGTCTCCTGCCTCACCCTCCCAAGTAGCTGGGACCACAGGCGCCCGCCACAATGCCCAGCCATTTTTTGGTTGCAGCCATCATCGTTGTTTGGCGGGCCCGGGCTGGGGATTCGAACCCGCCACCTTAAGTATACGTGGCTGGCGCCTTAGCTGACTGAGCCACAGGCGCCAAGCCCAAACATTTTCTAAAGCATTCAAATATATGCATTAAAGCTACTCTTTCAGAAAAATATGCTTATGTTTATTTTTCGCATAGATGTATGGGTATAAAACTAGGTGTATAGGTTACCCTTGTTTCTTGTGCAGGACTCCTGAACTCGCTCCTTTTGATAGTGACTAAAATATGTCAT
This sequence comes from Galagoides demidoff, assembly GCA_963574575.1. Lineage (NCBI taxonomy): Eukaryota > Metazoa > Chordata > Mammalia > Primates > Galagidae > Galagoides > Galagoides demidoff. The sequence continues at coordinate 448 of CAUYQV010073134.1, forward strand.
TTATTTATATTCGTTTCCTCTAATGATGCACAGCAGATTCTGTGTCACACAGAACAACATCGCACCTAAATAAGCCCAAGCCATGAGGACATTTTGGACTGTTATTTATTTGTTCTACTTCCTCATCGTATTTGATCTTTCATCATGGATGATCATAATCACTTTTCAGTTTATATTTGATTGTGGAAAAATAAACTATTCTAATGTTTCAAAACTATTATAGTGCTTCAAAACTCTGATAGATTAACTGATGGCTGTTAACACCAGCCTACTGAAGAGCTGACTATCTGACTTGTATGTTATTTCTCTCCTTTGTCTCTTGTGCTGCTCAGCTTTAAGATACTTTATTTTTCCTTTTGCAATTAGAAAGTATTTCAAACACACAGAAAACTAAAATACCCAGTGCATAGATGTCTCCACCAAACGTTAACATTTCACCATTCCTCCAACCTGAGCCTGAAGTGGGTTGCATAGTTAACGCCCCAATTACATACAGTCTATGTCCTAATTCCGTGTTGGCTGTTGCTGCTTTCATCTTGAAACGTTAAGGCTACACTCATCTTCAATGACAACGTATAGTACAGTACTAAACGAGAGGTGCATAGAAATGAGTTAATAAAAGGACAGATCCCTCTTTAACCACACAAGCTTCAGATTAAGTTAACAGCCTTAGTTTTACAAATGGCTGTATTCTGGGGTTGATCTGTGAAAGAATTCATTTCCCATAGGAACAATGTTACCACTGTAAGATGAGTAACTGTCCTTGCTTCCCTAACCCTAAACTAGTAGGGGTGCTTTTAATGACCCAAGACTGGGATCTGAAAAAGCTGGAGAAGAGACAGAAACAGAGATCAAAGTTCAAAAGTTCAAATTCAAAACTAATGATGGACTGGGCATCTAAGAAGTTCAAAGAGCCTTCAGGGATCATCACTATGGAGTTTACTGTGCCTTTCTCAGTCGCACCCTCTTCTTCTCTATGCTGTATTTCAATGCCCCTTATTCTTCCCTATAACTTTGCTTACCTGCAGCTATACTCTGCCCACTCAGGCTACAGAGGGGCTGTGGTGAGAAGCCAGAGTACACAGGAGAGGATCTGTCAGCAGGCTCTGCAACAGGAGCAGGGCACAGAGAAGCAAGGAAGGAAAGGGAGCCTTGTAAACAAAGCTTAGGAAGTCAGAGACCTCCTATGTTCAAGTTCTCTAATTACATGGTTCATCTTACCTCCTCATCCAGACTGGAAGTCCCACTGTCATAGAGACTGCTCTATGAACACACAAAATCTGATTTCAATGTTGTAGAAAATAACATTGCACAAACGAATGGCTCATAATGTGGTAGATGTGAAAAATCTTCAAGAGGTTATGCAGTCCGCCTCTCTCCCCCTCTCATTTTACCTCAGGAGGACACGGATGCTCAGTTATATGGTTTGCTAAGTTGAGAGTTAAAGGCATAGCTGTGGCTTGAGTTAAAGTCTCTAGAAACCCAGCCTCAAGCTGGTGTCCTCCTCTGTTTCATGTCCACCCTCTGCCAGGCCCTAGGCGTGAGGCATGTACTCAGTACATATGGGCTCACTGACATTTCTCAAATCGAATCTGTGAGCTCTAATGCACTAGTCAATATGTCACTTTTTACTAGGATTGTTAGTAAGCAAATCTTCCAAGGAGCTTTTAATCAAGCTTTTTTAGTATGGTATATTATCTTCCCTTCTCAAACTAACTTAAAATTCACCTGATTTCCATACTCACTGCATCATACTCAACTAGGATTACTACTTTTCTAATTTTTTTATCCTTTTTGCTTCATGCTGTGCTAATTTAACCTCATCTTGATAAACAAGAAAATGGTTCTCTCTGACAGACTCTTACTGCAGCTATTGCAACTGGCCTGTATGCAAACCAGTTTTGTTCATTCTTTATCCTGGCAGGGAGTCCTGGCCTAGAATTGTGTGGGGACTCATCAGCATTAAACCTGGGTCAGAAAGGTTGCCGAAAGCAGCCCCAGAGCAGGCCGCAGTAAGGAGGCTCTTCCGGAAAGGAATGAGGGCAAGCGCAGCGGCTGTGTAAAAATGCACCCGGCGTTCTGCTCCTGAGAGTAGAACTGGGCGCCAGCTTGCTTTCTGTGCGTTGGCACTTCTCCTGCAGAAATGACTTGGAAAGGGGATATTGAGAAAAAAGCAACACCAAATTTGCTGAATTTCTTCTTTTCTGAGTGTTTGGTGGCTAGCCAGGAAATGTTACTAACTTCAGATGGTAGCAAATGGGAAAGAAACACATTTGTTACTCTCTGAAACTGACAGACTTTTCTTTGGGTATCTTGTGAGCTACAGATCATGAAGTTCTACAGCAGAGGTTCCCAGACCTTTTGGGCACCATGGCCCACTTTCATGAAAGGCAATTCTTCCAGGGGGAAGACGGGTAGGGATGGCTTCAGAATGATGCAATGGCACAACCTAGATCCCCTTAGGGTTTTCGCTCCTATGAGAATCTAATGCCAGTGCTTATCTGACAGAAAGCTGAGCTTAGCCTGTGAGGCAAGCCATGGCGAGTGGCTGTAAATGCAGATGAAGCTTCACTGGCTTACCACACACTATGTACCCTGGTTCCTAACAGGCCATGGACCAGTACCACTCTGCAGCCCAGCGGCTGGGGACCTCACTGGCCACAACAAACAGAAGAGGTGCCTAAGAAGACTGGGAGCAGACATTAACCACTCTGTCTAAAATCTGCTCAGGGATAAACTTCTCAACATCAAATGATCAAATACTGGAGTGTTTTCTATTCACCTGCTGGATTCAGTGTACAACCTTCAGTAAATCACATTCATTTTATACCAGAACTTAAATGAGAATAAAATGTACTTAGTCGATCTTTCAGCTCCATTAGCTACATACATGTTGTTTAATAACTTCACAAGTACTCAGTAAAGAAGGCCACTAGGATTCCCTAAATACTACCAGATCTATGAGGCTAAGGCAGAAGCCAGAAAAGGACAGTCCATTTTTGTCTGATCACAGTAATTCTTGAACATATGGCTGCTTTTTTGTGCATCTGCTCACATAATTCTCATTAAACAACTAGCAAACAGATGTGCAAGTGCAGATTGAATTTTTTAATGACAATTTTTTTCACATAACCTAACATTCACCTTTTTTAAGTATACAATTCAATTGTCTTTCATTTATTCACAGAATTGGTGCGACCATCATTACTATTAATTTTAGACCATTTTTGTATACTGTAAAAAGAAACCCTGCCCTCATGAGAAGACATTCTTTTTGATATAGCAGACACCCCTCTTTGCTGGGTGTATTTGTTACCTGTGCAGGCATTTCTTGACTTCTGTCAACCAAAACATGACAAAAAAATTTTATAGTGTTTAAAAAATAGACTGTAAAATGTCATAGATGGGCCCAGCGCCTATAGCTCAGTGAGTAGGGCACCAGCCACATACACTGAAGCTAGTGGGTTTAAGCCCAGCCCGGGTCTGCTAAACAGCAATGACAACTGCAGCCAAAATAATAATAATAATAATAGCCAAGCATTGTGGAGGACACCTGTAGTCCCAGCTACTTTGGAGGCTGAGGCAAGAGAATTGCCTAAGCCCAAGAGCTGGGGGTTGCTGTGAGCTGTGACGTTACGCCATAGCACTCTACTGAGGGCAACACAGTGAGACTCTGTCTCAAAAAAAAAAAAAAGTTACAGACATTTTTCAAATAAACTGTTTCTCTAGTCCAATTTTTTCCAGGTTGGGAACTTTCATTGTATAAATAATTTATTTGCAGAAGAGTTAACAAACATTATCCAACTTAGAGATTTCAAAGTGAATTAAGACATCATCTATAGAAATCAGTTTCCTACAGATATTCTGTGTTGGGGTTCTTCCTAATGTAATCGACTATAAAGCTCTATAGAACTATTTTAACCTTGTTTCTAATAAAACAATTTTGCAATCTTGCAGTTCCCAGACATTTCCACTTATAATGAATTAAAATAAAATAATTACGGGAGGTGCCTGTGGCTCAAAAGGGTAGGGCTGCCAGCTCCATATGCTGGAGGTGGCGGGTTCAAACCTAGCTCCAGCCAAAAATAAAATGAAATAATTACTAATCAAACAGCTAGCATAAAAAGCAGATAACTGATCTGAAATAAATTTAGTCAGCAAAGAAAAAAATAAAAATATAATGTAGGCTTGGCACCTGTACCTCAAGCGGCTAAGGTGCTACCCACATACACCAGAGCTGGCGGGTCCAAATCCAACCTGGGCCTGCCAAACGACAATGACAACTACAACCAAAAAATAGCTGGGTGTTATGGTGGGTCCCTGTAGTCCCATCTACTTGGGAGGCTGAGGAAAGACAATCGTTTAAACCCAGGAGTTGGAGGTTGCTGTGAGCTGTGATGCCACAGCACTCTACCCAGGGTGACAGCTTGAGGCCCTGTCTCAAAAGAAAAGAAAAAGTAAGCCCTGTATCCTATATGCATATAATTTAATTTTTCTCATAACCGCATTTTAAAAACTAAAAAAAGGGAAAAATTATAATATTTTATTTAATCCAATGTATACAAAATACTGCTTCAGCATTTAATTAATATATGAAAATTTTAGTGAAATATTAAGTCTTTGAAATCCAGTGAGTTTAACATATCTCATTGAGAAATGTGCTTGGCCAGGTGCAGAGGCTCTCACCTACAATTCCAGCACCTGGAAGGATCACCTGAGGCCATGAGGTTGAAGACCTTGCCTGAGCAACAAAGTGACTGCCCAACCTCCACTACAATTAAAAAAAAAAAAAAAAAAGTTTCAGGTGCTTAACGGCCACCTGTGGCTAAGTGACTCCAATATTGAGCAGCATGGCCCAAGGCCGCTGGAGTTAGTTTCTCTTTCAATTCATTATCATAGACTGCTGGGATATACAGATGCCAAGGGAAATGACACTAACTGAATAAAGGAGGAAGTGTGAAAAACAAGAGGGAAGGTTATACACATTATGCACAGTAAGTCCAGAGATAAAAATTTATCCACAAAAATTCTATCTGCACACCCTGTAGTCCACAGTCTACAGGGCATACAGATGTCAGACATTCATTTTAGTATTAAAAAGTTTACCACTACTTGGCTCGGCACCTGTGGCTCAAGCAGCTAAGGCGCCAGCCACATACACCTAAGGTGGTGGCTTCGAATCCCCAGCCCGGGCCCACCAAACAACAATGATGGCTGCAACCAAAAAATGGCCGGGCATTGTGCAGGGCGCCTGTAGTCCCAGCTACTTGGGAGGCTGAGGCAGGAGACTCGCTTGAGCCCAGGAGTTGGAGGTTGCTGTGAGCTGTGATGCCATTGCACTCTACCCAGGGGGATAACTTGAGGCTCCGTCTCAAAAAAAAAAAAAAAAAGTTTACCACTACTTACTTTGGGAGACCAAACTGTACAGAGTTAAGTACAGAGATAATTAATCAGTTTATTATTTTTCAGTTTAAAAATAAAAACTATTTAAAAAATAGTTTTTTATTAGACTAAACTATACAAGATGGCTACATAAAACAAGAAATGGGGGGATCCAATGCCTTTTCTGCTCCATTATACCCTGTGTCAGTAAAGACCACCACTATCCATGCTGTTAATCCAGAGAATGATTCTTGCTTTCTCCTGCTGCCATTAACCCATTTACACAGTCATTTGGGATGCTACTTGCCTCCCCACCCTCACGCCTTGGTTTAGGCACTCAACCATCTCCTGTCCAGATTATTCCACTAGCTCCTATCCCTTCTCCCTATCAACCAGCCTCCAGAGTGTGGCCGATGCTAGTCTGATCCTTACAATCCTGTCCACAAAATCCTTCAGAGGCTCTTTATGGCTGGATAAAAATCCCAATTCTAGCTTGCACTAGGGCTCTTCTCTCCCATGTGAGTGATAGTAAATTGCTTACTGCCACATTCCCACCCCTTTCTGCCTTTCCAAATGTTTTTCCTTCAGTTTAAGACATCCTCCCCTCAATCCTTGCCCATTTAGTAAACACAAGCTCCTGGTGCAATGTTACATTCTCAATAAAACATTCCCCATTTCCCAAGAGGAAAAGTTAGATGTTCTCTGAACTTCCATTCGCAGCATCTCTGACACTCTGCAGTAAGGTTAAAATTGGAGTTAATTATCTTTGGAATTTCTTAGGAAAGCATGGCCATTTCAGGAACTGAAATTTGCTGTACTCTACAGGCCTAAATATATGCACCTCCCTCTGGGAGTTGGGCAGATCTCAATTTCATAGGTGAGGGAAATAACATAAAAGTTGTGACTGGTTCAAAATTTTAAAACCAGTATTCTTATTACTGTATGTCCCATAATCATTAGTGCTGCCTGTCTGCTGCGATCTTGCTTAAAAAAAAAATCCTTGGGGTACTACTAAGTTATTTTTCTCTTTACCTTTGCTTCTCTTTCATTCTGTCCCATCCTAATCATGAAGATTGATGTTGGAACAATGATTGGTTCTTCTAAACATACTGTTTATTACTTCCTTGCAGATGTCTCCTCCCTCCGCTACCCCTTTTTAGGTCAAGAATGGTGGCAATTAAAGCCTCTCTAAGTCTCCAACAAACTTTACTGCATTTGTTCAGTTCTTACCTGATCCCAGCAAAGTACCTATGACAAAAGCATCTAAATACCTGTCCCTTTTTTATGGGTAGGGAGTGGGGCTTGCATGCAGGCTGCAACTTGCAGTTCTATCCAGGGTGGCTTTAGCAACTTGCATGCTGTTCTCAGGTGTGGAATGGTTCTGTGAAACTCCCAAGCCTTGCTACAGGGTTCCTGAGGATGTTTACAAACCTTAGAAAGGAAGGGAAGATAAATCTGACCTACTCTGCACTATTTAGAGAGCTACAGGTGAGATTGGCATTGTTCACAGACCAAGGGTATCCAACCTGCAGCCTGCATGCAGATTACACGAAGTCTTTTTGCTTATCTGTGGTGGTGGGTAAGACAAAAGACAAAAATTAGGCATGGACCTTTTTCTTTGCTCATCAGCTTCTTTCTTTTGGAGACAGAGTCTCATTCTGTCACCCTCGGTAGAGTGCTGTGGTACTCACAGCAACCTCAAACTCTTGGGCTTAAGTGAGTCTCTTGCCTCAGCCTCCCAAGTAGCTGAGACTATACACACCTGCCACAATGCCCAGCTATTCTTTTGTTGTAGCTGTCATTGCTGTCTGGCAGGCCAGAGTCAGGTTTGAATCTGCCAGCCCCAGTGTATGTGGCCGGTGCCCTAACCTACTGAGCTATGGGAGCCGAGCCACACTCATCAGCTTTCATTAGTGTTCATGTATTTCACGTGCGGCCTAAGACAACTCCTCTTCGGCTCAGTGCCTATGGCTCAAGTGGCTAAGGCACCAGCCACACACACCTAAGGTGGCGGGTTCAAATCCAGCCCGGCCTGCCAAACAACAATGATGGCTGCAACCAAAAAATAGCCAGGCGTTGTGGCAGGCGCCTGTGGTCCTAGCTACTTGGGAGCCAGAAGCAGGAGACTCGCTTGAGCCCAGGAGTTGGACGTTGCTGTGAGCTGTGATGCCAGCACTCTCTACCCAAGGGGATAGCTTGAGGCTCTGTCTAAAAAAAAAAAAAAGACAACTCCTCTTCTTCCAATGCGGCCTAGAGATGCCAAAAAGTTGGACACCCCTGGAGGCCATCCTGTTGCTTACCTGACCCTGGCATTTACGTGGGAATGCAGTGGCCCCAGTACTGGTAAGGCAGCATATATCCTATACCATTCCACCAAAAAAATGTTATTTCTGAGTGAATGTCTAAGCATCTTATGAGTCTTTTTTGCTATAATTTTATTGCTATTTTCCTGAAAATAAACTTTTTCTTTAAAACATACATGAATTGTGGGAGGCGCCTGTGGCTCAAAGGAGTAGGGCACCAGCACCATATGCTAGAGGTGGCAGGTTCAAACCCAGTCCCAGCCAAAAACTGCAAAAAAAAAAAAAAAGGCTCAAAAGGGTAGGGCACCGGTCCCATATGCCGGAGGTGGCTGGTTCAAACCCAGCCCCGGCCAAAAAACCCAGCAAAAAATTAAATAAATACATAGTTGTACATCACTGTGCATGTACAAAACGTCACCTAATTGTATTTTTTTTTTGGAGACAAAGTCTCACTTTGTTGCCCTTAGTAAAGTGCTGTGGCATCTACTCACAGCACCCTCAGACTCTTGGGCCTCAAGTGATCCTCTTGCCTCAGCCTCCAGAGTAGCTTGGACTACAGGTGCCCACCATAACATGTGGCTATTTTTTAGAGACAGGGTCTCACCTCTGCTCAGGCTGGTCTCAAACTCCTGAACTCAGGCAATCCACCCATCTTGGCCTCCCAGAGTGCTAGGATTACAAGCATGAGCCACTGTGCCTGGCCCTAAATTGTACATTTTAAAATGGTTAACTTTACGTTATATGAATTTTGCTTCAATTTTTAAATAAGAAAAGTTTATGACAAAAAAAATGCTGCAGGATCCCAAAATCATTATATTTTCCTTCATTTGTGTGTATATGCCACACCTGGTTCTGTAACATTGCCTAGGAATAGACCTTGAATCCTAAGACTGCTGTGATGGGCTCTGAGAGAAAAGATTATAATGTCAGGATACTTAGCTCTGAGGATGTGACTAAGCTTATTTTGCTCATCAGTAAAGTGGTGTCATGGCATTCTTTCTAGCATATTAAAGGAAATGAATCCTAATTAACACCTGTGATATCTCAGTGAGCCTCCCTGTTCTCTTTTAAGTGAAAATTACTGAGCCTTTTTTTTTTATCTCAACAATTTTGGATCATGTCCTTAGAAATACTGGTGGTAGAACTCAAATGCTAAGGGACAAATTAGTGCATGGAATAAAAAAAAGGAGTTGGAAGAAAGCTTAGTAGCAAATAAAAAATTCATAAATTATAGAATTTTAGTGAATTAAAAAATTCATAGTCACAAACAAAAAATTCACAAATTATCCGATTTTAGGGCAATGAAAAATTCCATAGGAAGCTCAAGAATTAATCTAGGGCAAAGAAATAAGAACAATGGTTGCTTTAGTAAAATTATCTTTTATTAAATATAAACTCTTATTCACTCTCTTGCAGTAAAATGTCTCAAAAAACACTGCCAACAATTCTCCCCCTTCCTGCAGGCACATGCCACTTCTTCCATTAAGAGGAATCTATTTTCCTCCCACTGCCCTGTAACTTAACTTCAACCAGGAGAATATAACAGAAATGTCACTATAATGGTCCTAAGTCTACCCCTTAAGAGTCCTGGCAGCTCCTGTTGTTTCTATCTTAGAACCAGCTACCATATAAAGAAGTTTGGTCTAGGGCAGCGCCTGTGGCTCAGTGAGTAGGGCGCTGGCCCCATATACCTAGGGTGGTGGGTTCAAACCCAATCCCTGCCAAACTGCAACAAAAAAATAGCCGGGTGTTGTGGCAAGCGCCTGTAGTCCTAGCTACCTGGGAAGCTGAGGCAAGAGAATTGCCTAAGCCCAGAAGCTGGAGGTTGCTGGGAGCTGTGACACCACAGCACTCCACCGAGGGCGATAGAGTAAGACTCAGTCTCTATAAAAATAAAAAAAGAAGTTTGGTCTAAATTACAGAATAAAGAGATGACATGCAGAAGTGGGGAGAGGGCCACCTGGACATTAGAATCAACCAAGTCAAATGAGAGAAGCTATTCTGAACATCCAGCCACATTAGTGACCTCAGCTGACACCATGTGAAGGAGAACTACCTAGACTACCCAGAGAATTCTTAGAAATAATTTATCTCACTGATGATTTAACCCACTATGTTTACTGTAGTCAGTGACCCAGCAACAGATAACTGATATACCCCACATACCCTAACCAATTTTCTTCTAGAACCCTAATGTAGAACTGAAATTGTATTTCTGCCAGTAATAAACTGACCAATTCCACTGATCAGAATATTAAAACTTCTAAATTGGGTGGTGCCTGTGGCTTAGTGAGTAGGGTGCTGACCTCATATACTGAGGATGGTGGGTTCAAACCCAGCCCCAGCCAAACTGCAACAAAAAATAGCCCAGTGTTTTGGCAGGTGCCTGTAGTCCCAGCTACTCAGAAGGCTGAGGCAAGAGAATTGCCTAAGCCCAAGAGCTGGAGGTTGCTGCGAGCTTTGACATTACAGCACTCTACAGAAGGCAACAAAGTGAAACTCTGTCTCTTAAAAAAAAAAAAAAAAAACTTGTGTAAGAACGACAGCTTTATCCACTATAGCAAAAAACTAGAAACAACCCAAATGTCCATCATCAGGCAAATGGATATACACATTATAGTATGTTCATTCAAACATACTCAGCAGTCGGGCACAGTAGCTCACACCTGTAATCCCAGCACTCTGTGAGGCCGAGGCAGATGAATTGCCTGAGCTCACAGGTTCAGGACCAGCCTGACCTAGATCAAGGCCCCATCTCTAAAAATAGCCAGGTGTTGTGGCAGGTGCATGTAGTCTCAGTAACTCGAGAGGCTGAGGCAAGGGGAATCACTTGAGCCCAAGAGTTTGAGGTTGCTATGAGCTATGACACCACCATACTCCACCCAAGGCAACAAAGTAAGACTCAAAAATAAAAAGGAATTCAGCAACAAAAAGGAACAAACTACTCAACATGGATAGATTTTAGAGATTCATCTTTGTTTGAGGAACAAACATACAACAACATGGATAGATTTTAGAGATTCAACTTTGTCGAGCCAAAGAAGCAAAACAAAAAATTCCATAGGAAGCTCAAGAATTAAAGGGCAAAGAAATCAGAACAATGGCTGCTTGAGTAGACAAAGAAGAAACAACTCTATGGAGGGATAGAAATGTTCTTGGATGTTGACCAGATAGACAGATAGGATTATATACTTCAGATGTGTGCATTTCATTGTATGTGATTTATAAGTTCAATTTTTTTTTAAAAAAGGTCTTTTCTATTGCCATCTTTTACTTACTTTTAATAGATTTACAGATTAAAATGTGATATAAGATATGACATTATAGGCTCAAGCGGTTAAGTTGCCAGTCACATACACCTGAGCTGGTGAGTTCGAATCCAGCCTGGGGCCGCCAAACAACAAAGGTGACTGCAACCAAAAAATAGCCAGGCGCTGTGGCGGGCACCTGTAGTCCTAGCTACTTGGGAGGAGAAGGCAGGAGAATCGCTTGAGCCTAGGAGTTGGGAGGTTGCTGTGAGCTGTGATGCCACAGCACTCTACCCAGGGCAATAGCTTGAGGCACTGTCTCAAAAAAAAAGATATGACATTAAGGATTTAAAAAAATCTATCTGAAGAAAGCAGAGGAAGTATACAGCAAGTTTTTTGAAGCTGAAGGAAAATTATTTTTATGGCTATGTATACTAGGTTTGTGATAAATGAATAAAACATTAAGCCCTGTAGACATAAGATTAAACAAACATGGTAGTCTAATAACCTTGCTACAAGTCTTTGAACCAAAATACTTTCAGTTTATGAACTTTTTGTAAAAAAAAAAAAATTCCTCTAAGAGTTATTGGCTTTTTAGGCACTCAGATGTCTCAACCTTTCAACACTTACTGAAAAGCTTACATGAATAAGACATTCTGGTAAGTGCTGTAAGAAATATCAAGCAGTACAGATCTCCAAATCTAAACTTGTATAATAGAAAGAACTATACGAACTTCTTTTCAAAGAACTTATTCAATAACTTTTTATATGCATGAGTATTAATGACTACTACATTCAGAAAATTTAACAAAGTTACTATACTTTCAGCAATCTGCCAGTTTAATTTACAGAATACCTGTATTAGTAGTGAATGAAGCAATCTGGATTTTTCAGACAGAATATATCATATTTAATAAAAGCCAATCCAACAGAATTTCTGAACAAGAATTGTCACTTTATTTATTTATTTGTTTAGAGATAGAGTCTCACTTTGTCACCCTGGGTAGAGTGCTGTGACATCACAGCTCACAGAAACCTCTAGCTCTTAGACTTAGGCAATTCTCTTGCCTCAGCCTCCCAAGTAGCTGGGACCACAGGCTCCCACCACAACGTCCAGCTATTTTTTGTTGCAGTTTGGCCAGGGCTGGGTTTGAACCCGCCACTCTCAGTATATGGGGCCAGCACCCTACTCACTGAGCCACAGGCACTGCCCAGAATTGACGCTTTAAAAAAAAAAAGTTTTTATTACAATACTATACAATATCTGCTTTACACCAAACTTGCAAACCAGATGAAGACATAAGTCATTTTATTTCTCTTAAAGCTATAGACCTACATAACTTTAATGTTAGATGACTGATAAGGAATATTAATGCTATACGAGATTAAAGCAGAGGATCACTGTTCATGGGGCCTAGATTAGGGTGAATTTAGAGTCTTGTCTAAGGCGATTTCACAACTCAGTACAAAAATTCATTATCCATATCGTAAATTACTTAATGTCTTCCTGTTCCAACGACCTCATAAATATGTTCTTTTTTTTTTTTTTTCTAACAACAATCTTAACATTTAGGGGGAAAAAAAAAATCTGTGTTCCTGAGATTCACATTCTCTGCTGCATATATGACCAGGCTTCAAATTTTCAAAACTAGTTGAAACCTCATTAATTTCCTCTATTAAGGAAACACATTCTATCCATTTTACCATTTTTTAAGAAATTGTAAAGAACTTTCTCCATCCTATTCCCCAGTCCCAAATTCAATAATTTAAAAAAAAAATTCACTAAGCATCAATATTCTATATTCACTGGAGAAACAGCAATAAATAAACCACATCTCTAGAATTAACCTTTTTCCCCCAAATTAGTATGAGGATACAAAAGATTAGGTTACATGGTTTGCCTGTGGTAGGTAAAATTCAAGTTGTAGTTGAGCTCTTCACCCAGGGCCTATGCTGTTTACCCTCACATTGTTCCCATTAGATGAGAGCATACCAATCCCCTTCCTCCTCCCCTCTCCCTTTCCTCCTCACTTGATTTTAATTGCTTTTCTAACAACAATCTTACATTTGGGCATTTAGTTGTTTATCTATTGGTTTCATATCAGTATTGAGTACACTGGATACCTGCTTTTTCACTCTTGTGATACATTACTAAAAAGAAAGGTCTTCAACTCCATCCAGGTTAATATAAAAGATGTAAAATCTCCATCTTTTTATGACTGAATAGTAGTCTATGTGTGTGTGTGTGTGTGTGTGTGTGTGTGTGTGTCACAGTTTTAATCCATTCACAAGTTGATGGGCACTTGAGTTGATTCCATAACTTGGCAACTATGAACTGAGCTATGATGAACATTCTAATACAAATGTCCTTATGGTAAAATGATTAGTTTTCCTCTGGGCAGACACCTAGTAACACAGAATTAAGTTTTTAGGGCATGTGCTCCAGCTAATCAACGTGCATTTTACAATCTGTCACTTTAGTTCAACACAATACAAATGCAATGTAATTACTTTGAACTCAAGACACAAGTAATGCAACCTAGGAATCATACTCAGTTTTGTTTTGTTTTCTGACAGACTAGTCATAGTCTGAGCTATCAATTGATTGAGCTAGCTATCAATTAATTCATTTTTAAAGTAAAAATTGAATATATGATTAGCCAAGAACATACTAGGAACCAAGAGTACAAGAGAGTATACTCCTGCCCCCAAGACTACAGAATATCCTAAGGAAGACAAACAAGAAAAACAAGTACGGGGCAGCGCCTGTGGCTCAAAAGGGTAGGGTGCTGGTCCCATATGCCAGAGGTGGTGGGTTCAAACCCAGCCCCAGCCAAAAACTGCAAAAGAAAAAAAAAAACAAATAGACCTGTGAAATAAGTGTCATAAAAGAGGCATCTGTAATGTGCTAGAACACAGCACAGGAGGACTTGGAATATACAGAGACTCCCTAACCAATCTCGCCTTAACTGACAACGTGGGTTGAACCAGTGCTCTTTGTTTTCCTTGTATAATATAATGGCTGAAGTGTAAAGGAGGCCAAAAGCTCATGGCAAATGGCACCTGTACTCCTTCTACTTAACTTTGTTTACCAAGTGTGATTCCCAACCTGTTTATGCAATTATACATGCTGCTGAATTCATAATTTTTTTTTTTTTTTTTTTTTGGAGACAAAGAGCCTCAAGCTATCCCCCTGGGTAGAGTGCCATGGCATCACAACTCATAGCAACCTCCAACTCCTGGGCTCAAGCGAGTCTCCTGCCTCCGCCTCCCAAGTAGCTGGGACCACAGGCGCCCGCCACAACGCCTGGCCATTTTTTGGTTGCAGCCATTATTGTTGTTTGGCGGGTCCGGGCTGGGGATTCGAACCCGCCACCTTAGGTGTATGTGGCTGGCGCCTTAGCTGATTGAGCCACAGGTGCCGAGCCTACAATTTTTTTTTTTAAAGTTCTGAAAGCTATCGTGAAAAGAGTGGACCACATACAAAATAACAAGAATCAGATTGACACTAGCAATATTGGACACATAAAAAAATAGAGACATGTTTTCACAGAATTGAAGGAAACAGAATTTGGAACCTAATACATGTATTTGATATTCAGCCTGTCACTCAAATATTAGGGTCAAATAAAAAAACTCTCAAGCATACAAGGTTTGCTACAGAAAGATGTGCATTGTAAACAGTTTTGGTTTAAGTTTTATGGAAGAGAAAAATCCAGGAGGTTTTACAAGAGATTTGTAGGGCGAGGGCAATTAAATATCTTGATAAATTCCTATTGCTTAAAAAAACAAAAAGCAAGCTAAGGACAAAGAAAAAGAGAAATTACATCTATGACAATGCAGAATTAAAAGCTTAGGTAGGGGAAGTAGCAGGAAAACCTAAATTTTTACCTTATTAGGAAAAATTAGGGAGATACCAATGTATCATTATAAATACATATAAAAGTAAGAAAAATCAGAAGAAAGCATTCAAAAAGTGACACAAACTGAAATAACAAGATAGAATGATAAAAATACATCCATGGATATCATTTATTATAACAAAAGTAGATGTATTGAGCTCACCACTTAAAATGTCAGGGCTGACAGATCGAATTTATTTTAATATTTTTGATATATGCTATTTACAAAAAAATACTTAAAACATAAGGATATGCAAAGGCTGAAAGCAAAAAAATGGAAGAACGATATTGCATAAATATTAATCAAAAGAAAGGCGGCCTGACTTTAATTCCAGAAAAAAACATTATTTAAGTCAAGAGCATTATTAGGAACAGAGTGCCCTGTGACACAGCAGTTCTACTTCCAGGTATAAATCCAAGACAAAATCACATACATGTAGGGAGGCAAACTCTAAAGCGCCCCCAACTATCCCAGCTTTCTGGTATTCATACCCTTGTACAGCCCTGTCCTTGTGACTGGGCAAGACTAGTGACTTGCTTCTAACCAAGAATATGGTAAAGGTGATGGATGTCACTTCTGTGTCACTTCTATATCACACAGAGTCTAATATTTGTTAAACTAGTAGACTCTCTCCCCCCGCTGGCTTTGACAAAGCAGTTACCACTCTAGGGAGGCCCATGTGACAAGGAACTGAGGGTAACCTCTGGCAGACAGCCAGAAAAAGAATGAGGCCCTGGGCCTGGCAATCTAAAAGGACCTGAATTCTGGCAACAATCACATGAGTTTGAAAGTGAGTTCTTCCCCAGTCAAGCCTTCAGATTACACATGGTCCTGGACTGCAGTTTCGTGAAGCAGAGGACCCTATTGACATGTGCCCAGACTCTTGATTCACAGAAACCATGAGATAACAAATATGTGTTATGTTAAATCACTAAGTTTTGCGTTATACTGTGACACATAAATCAATACCTAATAGAACAAGACACACTTACAATAATGTCAGTAGTAAAGCAAAACAATAATAGTATTCTAGAAACAACAAAATGCTCATGCATAGGAAGGGGGATGAATAAACTGTCACAATATGGATAAATCTTATCAATATGACACTAATTAGGTAGGGGGAGAAAAGATAACTTCCAAAGACCACTTCAATATGCTGTCCTTCTATAAAATGAAAGACAATTAAAATCAAAATCATATATTATTTATAAAGTTAAACAGATAAATTTCTTATGAAATTCAACATAAAGTTCTTACCAAGTTATACAAAAACATACCACATGTCCTAACAGTGCCATTCTTCAGTATTTACACAAAAGAAATGAAAAGATACAGCCACACAAAAACCTGTGTGTGAATATTTATAGTGGCTTTATTCGTAATTGCCAAGAACTAGAAACATCCCCAGTGTCCTTTAACTGGGGAGGGAGAAACACACCTTGCTGTAACCACGCCCTCTCCAACGAAACACCCCTCAGAAGCACAACAGAATGAACTACTCACACACACATACAGTGACACGCATGAATCTCAAATGTGTTATGCTGAGACTCAAAAGACCACGCAGAGTGTGATTCCATGTGTGTGACTTTCTAAAAGAGGCAAAACCATGGAGACAAGAAACTGGACAGTGGTCACCAGGGGTGGAGATAGAAGAAAGGAATTGACAACAAATAGGCATAAGGAAATTTTGTAGAGTAGTGGAACTATTCCATGTCTTGATTTTGGTAGTAGTTAGACAACTGAATTCATTTGTCAGAACTCACAAAATGATACACTACTAAGAAGGGTGAATTTCACTGTGTGTAAATTATACCTCAGTTTAAACATACATTGTGCGTGTGTACATGCACATATGTGTATATATATATTATATATATGCAAAACCTCTTTTTACAATCTCCTGAAGCTTCCCACCCATACCCACAGCCCCTGCCTACCCCCATATGATGAACAAAATGAAAAGTTGTGTCATTAGAAATGTTTTTTTTTTTTTTTTTGAGACGGAGCCTCAAGCTATCCCCCTGGGTAGAGTGCCATGGCATCACAGCTCATAGCAACCTCCAACTCCTGGGCTCAAGCGAGTCTCCTGCCTCCGCCTCCCAAGTAGCTGGGACCA
>CAUYQV010073136.1:0-11471 GCA_963574575.1 Galagoides demidoff
GGTGTATGATTAGATCAGTAGGTGGATGGAAGGATGGATTATTAGATAGGTAAATAGATGGATGAATGGATAGAGGGATGGTTGGATGGATGGATGGATGGATGGATATATGTTTAGATAGGTAAATAGATGGATGGATAGGTGAATGAATGGATTAATGGATGAAGAATAGATGAACAGACAGATGGGATAGATGGATGGGTGGATGGATGGATGGACTGATGAATGGATGGAGGATGGACAGAGGGATGAATTGATAAATAAATGGACAGATGAATGGATGGATCTATGGATCCATGCATTGGGTTTGAGGTTGCTTTAGTTATGATGATCCCACTTCACTCTGACCTGGGTTACAGACCAAGACCCTGTCTCAAAAAACAAACAAACAACACACACACACACAAAAAAAAAAAAAAACAGGGAAAGGGAATTCTATTCAATAAATGATGCTGGGAAATCTGGATAGCCATGTGCAGAGGAATGAAATAGGACCCCTATCTCTTACCACTCACAAAAACTAACTCAAGATTGGGTGGCACCCATAGCTAGTGGGTAGGGTGTCGGCCACATACACGGAGGCTGGCGGGTTTGAATTCTGACAAGGCCAGCTAAGCAACAATGACAACAACAACAACAAAAAGCTGGGCATTGTGCTGGGTGCCTGTAGTCTCAGCTACTTGGGAAGCTGAGGCAAGAGAATCACTTAACCCCCAAAGTTTGAGGTTCCTGTGAGCTGTGATGCCACGGCACTCTACCCAGGGCAACAGCTTGAGACTCTGTCTCAAAAAAAAAAAAAAATTAACTCAAGATAGATCAAAGGCGGCACCCTTAGCACAGTGGTTAGGACACCAGCCACATACACTGAGGGTGGCGGATTCAAACCCAACCTGGGCCTGCTAAACAACAATGACAACTGCAACAACAAATAGCCAGGTGTTGTGGAGTAGTCCCAGCTACTTGGGAGGCTGAGGCAAGAGAATCACTTAAGCCCAAGAGTTTGAGGTTGTTGTAAGCTGTGATGCCATGGCACGCTACCCACAGAGACAGCTTGAGACTCTGCCTCAAAACAAAACAACAAAAAAAAGATAGATCAAAGATTAAATGTAAGGCATGAAACCATAAAAATTCTAGAACAAAACCTAGGAAAGTCTCTTGTAGACATCCCAGAAGTGAGCAGATGCACGCCCAGGGGGCCCAGCTCTGTTATCTCAGCTTTTCGGGAAGGTCTCAGGGCTGGGTGTCTTAGCTGTGGGGGATTTATAAGGTCACAGTGTACCTCCTGGTCCAAGATTAATTGTGTCCCCTCACTGTGGCTCCTCAGAGGTTTAAATTCAATCCATTTTCCAAAATCCATGTCATAGCCCACTAATGCCTTTCCCAAGACCTCCAACCAATCCTTTTCCTGTGCTGTTCACCCAGACCAAAGGACTATCTCTACTGTGCAAATAAGCAAAGACCACCCAAGTGAGAACAAACCTAGGAGGTTTACTCAGAGACTCAGGGGTTGGCAGATGGGCAGGGCAGATGGGTAGTAGCAAAAGGAAAGATATGTCCACATAAGGGGGCTATTTGGTTTTTCTTTTGCTCATTTTTTTCCCCTTTGAGACAGAGTCTTAACTTATTACCCCCAGTAGAGTGCTGTGGCGTCATAGCTCACAGCAACCCCAAACTCTTGGGCTTGACCAATCATCCTGCCTCAGCCTCCTGAGGAGCTGGGACTACAGGCACCTGCCACAATACCCGGCTAGTTTTAGAGACAGGCGCTCTCTCTCTCTTGCTCAGGCTGGTCTCAAACTCCTGAGCTCAGGCAATCCACCTGCCTCGGCCCCCCAGAGGGCTAGTATTTCAGGTGTGAGCCGCCTCATCCAGCCACTAGCAGGCTGTTTGAGTAGACTGACCTGGATGTTACCCCATAGATGGAGGTATTACATGTGCTTGGTTGGGGGGGATATTTGGTTTTCTCTGGTTGGTCTCAAGTTGGAAGCAGGAATGAAAACCAGGGAAGCTGACAGTTCTGTGTCCAGTCCTGGCCTGTTGGACTGGTCCCTGCAGA
Source organism: Galagoides demidoff (assembly GCA_963574575.1). NCBI lineage: Eukaryota > Metazoa > Chordata > Mammalia > Primates > Galagidae > Galagoides > Galagoides demidoff. The sequence goes on from CAUYQV010073136.1 coordinate 2,057, forward strand.
CGTTATCACTAAAGACAAAAACTGGGCTTCATATCGGTCTGACTTACAGCATGCTGGTCGCCGGGCTGGTGCCCCCAGGTAGAGGGTCAGTATACAATTTTTATCGCTGTATATAGACCGTGTGTCCACTCTGGGATGCCCTACACTTTGGCAACCTGATTGTCACCAGTTGGGAGCCCACCATCACAACTAGTTCCCTTCCTCCAAGCTTCTTTTTCCAATCTGGTCAACATCGCCGAGCCATTCCCCGAACCCAGCCCTGTGCTGAACAGGTTCAGAGGGACTTGGCAGAACGCTAAGTTGGGGCAAAACAGGAAACAGAAGGATCCGTGGAACTCTTGGGAAGGCCCCCAGTGTAGGCTGACTTCTGGAATTTGACAGTCACATGGGAGATGTAAAGAGTCTCTGAGTTCTTGGAAAGAGAACCCTGCTGGACACGTGAGGTGTATAGACTATTTCTGTCCTGTCCTGGCGGTCACTGAGAACACAGCTGACCACAACACGGCCTCTGTCAAAGGTGAGCCACCGTGCGGTGACATAGGGAGTGGAGATACCAGTTAGGGCGTCCTACGGTCTGGGAAACTCTGACCTTTACAAGGGGAACTAATCCCTTACTGGAAGGGCACACTGTGCTTTGGAAGAGGAGGGAGGTTTAAAGTTCAGTGGACACCATCGCAGGCTTGCAGGAAATTTCTGGAAATTTCTAATCGATAACGCCCTTTTTCTACTCAGAAAGCAGAAGTGTTTGTGGTCGTAGGTTTCCTCTAACAGAATGAGTCAGCAGCTGCAGCGGGATCAGTCACTCTGTCTTTAAAACCCAAAAGGAAAGGAAGTGAATTGGGCCTCTGTTTCTGCTAACAGCCCTGGGGGGACTCAGTCATTTCTGCTGAGCCACTGATGGCCACAGGCTGTAGCGTAAATGAGAAATTAGACACTGCTGTTGGGGTCCTCAGCCTCACCGTTGGGCGTGGATACCAGAAAAGATTTGGAGGGTTTCACACCAACCCTATAAATTTTTTTTGTAGAGACAGAGTCTCACTTTATTGCCCTCAGTAGAGTACCATGGCATCACACAGCTCACAGCAACCTCCAACTCCTGGGCTTAGGCGATTCTCTCGCCTCAGCCTCCCGAGTAGCTGGCACTACAGGAGCCCACCACAACGCCCGGCTATTTTTTGGTTGCAGTTTGGCCGGGGCCGGGCTTGAACCTGCCACCCTCAGTATATGGGGCCGGTGCCCTACTCACTGAGCCACAGGTGCCGCCCCCAACCCCATAAAATTTTTTAAGATTGCGCAAGGGACCCTTCTTACAATTGGACCCTAAAGAGAGCTCAAGATTTTAGCGAGTTATTTGGACAGAGTTAGGGGCCAGCTAGGACCCAGAAGGGAAGTGTGGACTCCCCGACCTGTCCTCAGCCCTACTCTGGGTCCAGCAAATCAACATTAACAGAAGAAGCTTCATTCTTCCTGTTGAAAATAAGGGGTGGGGGACAAAACTTCCCTGTCTGTTTTCTCAGCAGATTTATTTTAGAAAACTTGTCATTATGAGCTTTTCTCCCTCACTTAGAAAGGTACATAAATCCTTTCAAAAGTTAAACACCTTTTGCCAGAATTAGGAATGTCTTTCTTCAGGAACTGAGACCCTATTGTACTTCTCAGAGGAGATGGCACCCCACGCCCTAGCTTCTGTGATCCCCAGCTCTACATTGTAAACCTGCCTTCTTTCATAAAGATAGAAGGTGAGGGGTTTTTTGTTTCTTTTCTTTTGTTTTTTTCTTGACAGAGTCTCATTCTGCATTCCAGGCTACAGTGCTATGGCCTTAGCCTAGCTCACTGTAACCTCCAACTCCTGGACTCAAGGGATCCTCCTGCCTCAGCCTCCCAAGTAGTTGAGAGTACAGGTGCCAGCCACACCCCTTGGCTAGTTTTTGGTTGGCGGACCAGGTGGTTACAGACAGAGGTCTCGCTCTTGCTCAGGGTGGTCTCAAAGTCCTGAGCTCAAGCAATCCACCTGCCTCAGCCTCCCAGAGTGCTGGGATTATAGGTGTGAGCCACCTCGACTGGCCAGAGAAATTTATTTCTATTTAGCATAAAGTTCACTATTTAATATAGATTGTCACTCAACTTACCAGCTGAATTTAGAATGAATTCATTTAGAATGACTGCATATAACAAGTGGGTTGATGAGCTTTTTTTTTTTTTTTGCAGTTTTGGCCGGGGCTGGGTTTGAACCCGTCACCTCCAGCATATGGGGCCGGCGCCCTCCTCCACGAAGCCACAGGCACCACCGCATGGGCCTTTTATGTAAGTGTGACATCCACATTGCGGTTTAGGACATAGCACCCCGAAAATAGGACTGCATAACACCAAATAAATACACCACCCAAAATAACCACGGCAGAGCAGACTATACCACTCCCCAGATAGACTTTTCTGAGACGTTTTGAGGTGGCTATTCTAAGAAACTACAGACAAGAGTTCTGAAAAGCCGTCCTTTTATAAAAGAAATTTGCATCTATAAAGGCAACCACCTTAGTGAAATTATCTGTGCCAGGAAGACGGCTGCTTGAGACAAGTTTTATTTCTTGAGAGGGGGTGTCAAGCAAGGCAATCTTTATTCACCATATAATGCCTCCCCTCACCTTCCCCAAACTTATTGACAACACCCCTTAGAAGCTATTTCTACTTTTTAGAAGCTATTTCTATTTAACTGGGGATGATTTATAAACCTCAATCATCTCTGAGCCTCCTATGTTTGTGGGACTCTCACGCAGCACGCATATCATGAAAATGTTTTTTTCCACTGTTAATCTGAGTAATAGCAGTTTAATTCATAGCCCAGAAGGGTGTAAGGGAGCTGCTTTTCCCTTTGTGCCACTGATTCACTAAGAAAATTGTTTTTCTCTTTGATCTGCCATTGCGGGGAGGATTTCTGGGTTGACAGGAGATTTGGGGGTGTGTTCTATTTAGTGAGAAATCCACCCATGTGTCTAGGAATTACCCACCGCCCTGAGCTAGCCTCCCTGGTGGTGACACGTCCTCCAAAAAACTGCCACCTTATGGTGGCTTTCCCCACCCCATCTTTGAACATCAGCTCCTCTGTGAAAAGGACGCAGTCCCCCCAAATTTTTACCCACAGGGGTCACTCAGAAAGCACCTGCTGATTTTTACCAGACCGTGTGAGCTCATTTGAAACTCTAAACTCAAACTGGCCCTCCCATTTGATCCTGCAATCCCATCACTAGGCATCTACCCAGAAGGAAAGAAGAAAAAAACTTTTTATCATAAGGACATTTGCACTGGAGTGTTTATCGCAGCTCAATTTACAATCACCAAAATGTGGAAACAGCCTAAATGCCCACCAACCCGGGAATGGATTAACAAGCTGTGGTCTATGTACACCATGGAGTACTATTCAGCCATGAAAAAGATGGAGACTTTAGGGCACAGGTTCAGTGAGTAGGACACTGGCCCCATATACCAAGGGTGGCGGGTTCAAACCCCGGCCCCAGCCAAACTGCAGCAAAAAAATAGCTGGGCGTTGTGATGGGTGCCTATAGTCCCAGCTATCCAGGAGGCTGAGGCAACAGAATCGCCTAAGCCCAGGAGTTAGAGGTTGCTGTGAGCCGTGATGCCACGATACTCTACCAAGGAAAATAAAGTGAGACTCTGTCTCTAAAAAAAAAAAAAAATATGGAGACTTTACATGTCTTGTATTAACCCGGATGGAACACATTCTTCTTAGTAAAGCATCACAAGAATGGAGAAGCAAGAATCCAACAGACTCGATTCTAATATGAAGCCAGTAGATGATTTAATTCAATGTGGCGGGTGGGGAATGAGGGAGCCAGGAAGGAGGAGGGAGGGGGATGGGGGTCACAGTGTGTGACACGCCTCTTGGGGGTGGGGCACGATTATAAGAGGGACTTTACCTAACAAATGCAATCAGTGTAACCTAATTCTTTGTACCCTCGATGAATTCCAAACAATAAAAAAGTAATGATAATAATAAAAATTTGAAGGGGTAAATTGTAAATTATTCCTGGATTATAACCCAGTGTAAGTATGGTGGCAAAAACTGAGGTGAGAGAGAGACCCCCACCTCCCCCACCCCCGGGAACACTGTTGGTAACACTTATATCGTAACACTCAAAAGGTGAAAAACTTTTTTATTTTGAGACAGAGTCTTACTATATCATCCTCTGTAGAGTGCAGTGGCGTCCCAGCTCACAGCAACCTCTAACTCTTGGGCTTAAGCAATTCTCTTGCCTCAGCCCCCCAAATAGCTGGGACTACAGGTGCCCACCACAAAGCCTGACTACTTTTTGTTGTTGTTGTTATAGTCGTTTAGCTGGCCCGGGCCAGGTTCAAACCCTCCACCCTCCATGTATGTGGCTGGCACTGTAACCACTGTGCTATGGGCGCCGAGCCAAAAGATGAATAACTTAAAAGACAAATTCTGGATGGTGCACTTATCTGATCTCCCTGGAATAATCAAACCCTCACCAACAGAGTAGAAGGGTGGTTGCCGGGGCTGGGAAGAGGCAGGGCCCAAGAGTTGTTTGTTTCACAAGTGGGAAGTTTCAGTTTTAAGAGATAAAAGGACTTCTGGAGATGGGTGGTTTCTGCACAGCTGAAACTTGCTTATCATTGGGATGTAAAATTTTCCGTGAAGTGCACCTTACCACAATTATTTCTAAAAGATAAGCAGCTTAATTGTGTTTTTCCTCAAATTTTATTTAAAGTCCTGTTTACGTATGAGATGGTCTGCTAGCTTCCTATTAGTATTGAGTACGTTGGATTCTTGCTTCTCCATTCTTGTGATGCTTTACGAAGAAGAATGTGTTCCACCTCCATCCAGGTGGATGGATGGGTAGGTAAAGAAATGGAGAGACCGGAAAGATCACCTATATATCTGTCTAACAAGGGTACAAGTGAACTTTTCTAGAACTAGAATATAAAAGTTTTGATACAATGATTAAGCAAATAACATGAAATTTATGTTAACCAGCTTGATGAAAGTGTTTCTAATTGTATATGAAAACAGCACAATGTACCCCATGTTTGCATTAATGTATACAGATATCAATTAATAAAAAATAAAAATAAAAATAAAGACTCCTGTTCCAGATGAGTGTTCTCATGCATGACTGTCACTACTGTGGCTCCTAGAAGCTGTAGAACTTCTATTCATCCATCTGGCAATGTCATCTATTCTCTCTCTATTTCCTGGCTCCCTTCTCCTGACAACTTATTTCTTCTCTTCCGTTAATAGATAGGTGTGAGCTCTGGAATCCACGGGATGAGGGAAGCAACTCATTACAGCCAGTATGTCTTGGATGCAGCCCTTTTTGCTTCAGTATGAGCCCTAGCATTCCCTTTAGTGACAGTGGAAGCTTCTCCTTGGTGTCCATGACAATGCATCACTGCCACCTTCTGGGGCTTCCATACCACCTCTAGTAACTGAAGTATCACTTGCTGATACTTAATGTCATTTCCCCCAGAATTAAATTGTTCCTTTTCCTTGTACAATGCCCCATGCACTTGGAAAGTCAGAAAAACATACTTGAAATCTGTGTAGATATCCACACTTTTCCTTTGACTTCATTCTAAGGATCAGGTCAAGACAATTAACTCAACCTCTGAGCCAATGTTCCTTGGGGTAGGGGTTTAGCCTTTACAGTCTGTTAAAGGTGGCTGCTGCATACCCAGCCTGTCACTCACCTTGCGCGGTTACATAACTGCTTCCATCCACATATGCATCACAATCTGCATCTGTCCAAGGTTGGTCACGCAAGTCAGGCCTTCTAGTACATAAGTTCTGTACAGTCATATTCAGTCTCTCTTCTATTGATTGAAAGGAGCATGGCTTGGTTCAAGATGTTACATATTTCTATTATTATGCATGGATTGCTACACATTAAGCTTTGGTACCCAGTTAATCTCGCATTAGTGGGCCAGAGATGCCCCTTCATGTTTTTAAAGTGACCAGAGTGGGGTTCTTTCACTCTGAGATTCCACCCTAGAGACAGCTTATCAGCTTCTTGCACAAGGAAAGCGGTAGCAGCTAAAGCACATTAGCAACCTTTTGCCACTCCATCCAGCTGTTTAGAGAGATAAGATACAAGTCTTGTCCAGGACCCATTCAGTTGGTTTTATACACCCACAGACATCTTTTCTCTTTCTGGGACATACAAAGTGAAGGGTTTGGCTAAGTCTGGTAGTCCCAATGCAGGAGCCATCATCAACTTCATCTTTAACTGGGAGAAGGCCTGTTTTTGTTCTCCTTCCTATTCTGAGGGCTCTTCCTCCTCTCCTTTCATTGCCTCATACAAGGGTTTGGCTAGGATGGCAAAGTTAGGAATCAAAAGGCGGCAGAAGCCTATCATGCCTAAGAATTCCCTAACTTGTTTTTGGCTTATGGGGGTGGGGAGGAGAGGTGATTAATGACTTTCTTCCCCTCCATCCCGAGATTACACTACCCCTGCTGGTTAGTGAATCTTAGATATCATATTTGCCATTGGCCAATCTGGGCCTTCTGCGTAGACACTATACAGCCACATGTCCTTAGACATTACAAAAGATGATTCATGCCTCGGGTGCACCCCTTCAGTGTAGGGTGCCATAAGAAGATGTCATCAACATACTGAAGTAGCACACACCCTAATTTCTCAGCCAGAAATTTCTGGAGATCATGAGCCAGTTCTTCTCCAAAACTTGTGGGTGAGTTTTTGAATCCATGTGGCAACCTAGTCCATGTATGCTGAGCTGCAATTCTTGTGTCTGGTTTTTCCCACTGGAAAGAAAACAGCCTCTGGATTTCTGGGGCTAGCCTTATGCTAAAAAAGGCATCCTTTAAGTCCAAGCAAGTGAACTTGACTTCTACTGGCAACAAACTCAGCAGAGTATGTGAATTAGATGTAGTAGGATGCAGTGTTACAGTTGCCTTATTAACAAATCTCAGATCCTGCTCTGGTCTATAGTCTTTCATGTCAGGCTTCTGTAAAGGGAGCAAGGGAGTATTCCAGGGAAACTGGCAATGTGTGATTATGCCAAACTGCTCAAGTCTCTAAAGGTGTACCTCCCTGGGCACTTGGTACTGTTTTTTTCACTGACTATGACCCTGGATTTACTTCTATTATTACTGATGGCTGATTCACTGTGAGCCCCAGGGTATTATCTTCCACCCAGACTTTTGGCTACTGCTTGGCTAGTTTGGGCTTGAGTCACTCCCCCAGCTCAGTTGCAAATAGCCTCCACTCCTGTTCTGGCATTGTTAGAGCTAGCACTAGAACTTGTTTGGGCAGTTTTAGATTCATAATTCCTTGCTTAGTAAAAGAGATAGTGGCTGTCAGTTTTCTTATGCGGTCTCTACCCAGGAAAGGCAAAGGGCAGTTGGGCATGTAGAGAAATTTATGAGTCACCTTGGGGCCTCTTATGGAGCACTTTCAAGGGAGGCAGAAAGCTTGGCTCAAGTTGCTCCTATGATATCAATTCTGTGGTCTGAAGGCGGGGCTACTGGCTGGGTCACCACTCAGTGTTCAGCCCCAGTATCAATCAGAAAGTCAATATACCTGCCCCTAATTCTTACTTGGACCATGGACTCCCTGTAGGTGACTGAGTTTGGTCCCCTCAGTCTATCAGGGCCTCTAACACTAAGTTGTAGAGGACTCCCTGATTTTCCTCATCTTCAGCCTCTCTCCCAGGGTTTTCAACATTTTCTTGTCTTTGGGGAGACTCGTTCTTCCAATGCCCAGTCTCTTGGCAAATTGCACACTGATCCCTCCACAAAGGGAGCCCTTTTATCCAAGGTCCTCTACTTTCTCTCACACCTTGACCCTGTCCTCTTCGAAAGGAAGGGTGTCCCCTCAGTGTGCCCTTCAGAGCTGCTGCTATGAGATAGGCCCTCCCTTTCATGCACTTATCTTTCTCTTTACAGCTCACTACTTCCCAGTTTACAAAGACCTTCTGGGCTATTTCAAGATGCTGTGAGGTGTTCACGCCTGCAAACCCCTCCTGCTTCTTCAGTTTTTGCCATGTGTCCTCAGAGCTTCAACTAACTAGGGCCATATTGACCATATTCTGGTTCTCAAGGCTCTCAGGGTCAAAAGAAGTATACATTCAAAATGCTTCACATAACCTCTCATAGAATTAGACTGGGTTCTCATTCTTTTCTTGGAGGACCTCATTCACTCAGGTTAGATTAGTAGTTTTCTGTGCCCTTCTCCTCAGCACCTGCAATAATGTCTCTGTGTATCAGGTCAGGTGTATCAAGCCTCTGCTACATTAAGGTCCTAGTGCAGTTCCTCTCTAGGAAGCTGGACCTGAAAATACTCCTGAGGGTGTTAGAACTCTTCTGGGGCATTTTCTTGTAACCACTTTGGCATCCTGAATCACATGGTATCTCTCATTCATGTTAAAGAGGGTTATGAGCAGCTGGTGGTTATCTGCCTTTGCAGGGTTATGGGTTTGAAAAATGGTTTGCATCAAATCAGCCAAAACCTGGGGCTTCTTTCTGTAGGAAGGACTGTGATGTCTCTAATTCAGTAAGTCTGTGGTCATGAAAGGCCAATATATCATTATTCTATATTCAACCAGGTGCCCATCCTTATCCACTCTGGTGTGTCTAGTCTTTCTGAGGGGCATCTGGACTCCTGGTTTAGGCCTTAGTTGATCTGCTAAGGGTGGGGGTGAACCTCCTTTGACCTTTACTTTCTTTGTACAAGAGGTGCCTCAGTGGGCTAGATGTGGCTCAGTCTGCCTTAGAGGGAGAATTGGCTCCTCAGGTGCCTTAGTGCCTGCAATCTGTCTGTATAGGGGTGGTGGAATTTTGTCTAGGGGGTCCTCTGGAAGAGGGTCCACCAATATCTTTGGCACCACTAATCTAGGTCGGGTGGACAGTTTCCTTTCTGTCCCTGTGCTACTAGCACTGTTGCTACCTGCCCTCTCGACCAGGGAAGTGGGTTCATTACTAGTTGTAACCAAGTATCAATGTAGGAAAACTGGTCAGGATGACCATTTTTCTCAGTGACTGTGCCATACTTTTTTTTTTCCTTTTTTTTTTTATTAATTGATCTCTGTATACATTGATGCAAACATGGGGTACATTGTGCTGTTTCATATACAATTTGAAACACTTTCATCAAGCTGGTTAACATAACTTTCATGTTATTTGGTTAATCATTGTATCAACACATTTATATTCTAGTTCTAGAAAAGTTCACTTGTACCCTTGTTAGACAGATATATAGGTGATCTTTCCCATCACCCTCCCACCATCCATCCACGCTTCTCCCCTCCCCTTTTCTACCCCCTCCCCATATTTTTGGGCTAGAATTAAGTTGTATCTTTTGCTTGAGAGCTATAGATTAGTTTCATAAAAGGGCTGTGTACATTGGATACTTTTTCTTCCATT
>CAUYQV010073137.1:0-36642 GCA_963574575.1 Galagoides demidoff
AACCTCCAACTCCTGGGCTCAAGCGAGTCTCCTGCCTCCGCCTCCCAAGTAGCTGGGACCACAGGCGCCCGCCACAATGCCCGGCCATTTTTTGGTTGCAGCCATCGTTGTTTGGCGGGCCCGGGCTGGGGATTTGAACCCGCCACCTTAGGTGTACGTGGCTGGTGCCTTAGCCGATTGAGCCACAGGCGCCGAGCCGCATTCTTTATATTTTAAGACCCAGCTAACTAGAATTAGGAGAATGGTGAGAATTTTGTATGCTGCTTATATCATGCAACAAAGTATAGCGAGTGTAGCCTGTAAAATACCTTTTCCATATCTTTTAAGTTTAGTTTAACTTTATATGATTTTAAGAATAAATAGGTATTTGCTAGCAGTAATCGAGTCTAAACACTGGTAGTGTACCATAACAACTCGTTCCTTGGAATAGCATAGCTATTAAGCAGTATTTTGGCTTATATATTTTACTTAACAATTTAAAACTACACAAGAAGTTTAAGTATATTGTATTTATTTGTCTGCATACTGACCTTTCTATATTGTGATAGCATGCTTAATGTACATGCAAAAAGAATGTATTTGCTTACTTAGATTGCATTAAAATCTGAAGCTAAAGAGGTCTGTTCTTTTCCAGAAACAGGCGGGTGTCAAGGCTCCCATTCACTTGTCTCATTAGACTTTTCTTCTGTATTGTATACTGTGGACACAATTACTAACTGACACAGAGAAAAATGACAAATTGTCCCATTATCAACCAGAAAAACCCTGAAAATTACTTCAATATTTAAATCACTTGCAAGATTACAGTTCAAATGACACAATAGCAGTGCCCAATTTAAACTTACATCTTTCTGTGAAGCTGAAAAGCAGATTAAATTTGAATAATTAATTTTAATGTTTTCACTGATATGTAGTGCATTAAAATTTAACTTGCTCGGAGCCACTGATGATGGACTATAGCCCAATTCCCAGGATTTAGAGATTATTTGAGCACAGATTAGCCTTGGTATTTACACCAGGCAAACCTTCTCAGAGTCAATGCAAAATGTGTCCCCGCATGTCACTCCTAATTGGCCTGACTCAGGCGTGCTGTGACCTAGCAGATCCTTCATAGGAAACCACTCTCAACGTTACTGGGTTTATTTTCTGGAAAATATCCTTTGTTAATTAATTTTCAATCAGTCTTTAAAGATAGTCCTTTGACATTACTCTTAATAGCCTGTTTTAAAATCAAACATCACACTTCACCGTCAATAGAAAAATGTTTTAATAAACTCCCTTTAGCATCGAGGGCCTTATTGAACCCCTTCTGTCTGATGATGCATCTAGTTTTCAATAATTTATTCATTCATTTAGTGACCATTTGCTGAGAACCCATCATATATATGGCCGTGGCCTTGGTACTTCTCAGGACATAAATGAGTAAGGCAGAACACATTCCTCTTGTCATTTTCCCGCTCATAAGAGTGACACAGTACAAGGCAGCTTGGTAAACCTGGGGCAGGAGGAATCGACACTGACAGGGACTCGGAAGCCCTGGTTTCCATCAGGAATCTGCTGCCTCCTTGTGTGATGCTTCAGCATCTAAGCAGGCGATAACTCAATCCATAACAGCTTAAATAGTTATTAACATTTATTATTCTATACAATACAAAAATTTAAATAGGGTAACTCTAGGGTTACTTAATCCAGGGGCCCATCAGTATCCTCAAAGACACAAGTTTTTTCCTTTTTTTTTTTTTTTTTTTAACTCAGAGTATAGATTTTATCTCTCCCAAATAGCTTTCTTTAATATTCCAATATAACTCCCAAAATGTTGGTCACTGAACAGCAGTATGATAACATTCAACATTCAGGCTTCAGCAAAACCACGTTTATCTAAAGGAAAGCTACCTCTTTCTATATAACCCCTACTATTAGCAAGGAAACATTATCCAGAAGCCCTCAACTAGAATATTTAATATCCTCTTGTCAAATAACAGTTACTTAAGTATATAACTTGATATGAGTTCACCTTACAGACTTGCTACAGTGACCTTAGCCAAGCAATTCCACCTCTCTGAACCTTGGCTTTCCCCCCACAGTGCAGTAGCTCTCCTAGAAGTTCCTCTACAGCACCCAAGCTACCAACCTCATGTGCTTGCTAAGAGAATCAGTTAAATTATACAAAAGCAATTATGTCAGCATAATATGATAGAGAAATATACACCATCATCATCTTACATAATATAATTACATCTAATAGAGTATCTTTTAGGGATACTCTAAAACCAGGTACTCCTAAGAGCAGGTCTCTGCCACAGTAAGTGTGCTGTTGTCCCTTGCAGTCTTTGCCACTCCTTTCAAACTGGGTAAATAAGATTTTCTAAGAGAAATTGGGACTGAGCTGTCTCCTTAGTTATAGGCCTGAAAAAGATGACATAAATTTGATTTCTTTAAGAAATCCCAGCATATTGCTGTTTTTCAATGTGTGGTCCCTGGATAAGCAGCCCTGGCATCACGTGAGAGCTGGCGAGGCCTGCAGAGTATCTGCATTTCTCTCTCGCTCCAGGAATACCTCACCGCAAGTGCACGGACTCAGAATCGGCATCTAACGAGACACCGGGTTAAACTGCACACTGAATTCTCAAGGCATCACTCGTGTGGAATGCAAGATTGCTGTTTTGATCCCACAGATGTTTTAAATCTAAATATTTCATTAGAATTATGCTAACACTGATGCTTTCATAAGAAAACATTTTCTGAGGCGAACTGCATTGAGTCAATTTAATTCTTTAATCAATTTCTCTTTTAGAGAAAATTTGTTTCCATGTTTGTTTGGTTTTTTTTTTATTTTCATAAAATCACTTTGCTAGATCAGTCATCTCTATTTCAGTTTTATGACAAAGATTCAGCTCAGATTATCTTTTTTTATATAAAATTATACTATTTTAAACTTTTGCCTTTGCATTATTTTGTGGGTATTTCTACCAAGTCCAGTTTTTCTGGCTTAAATTTATTGGTTCCAATTTTCATCAAAATAGTTGATAGCTCTATTAATATTTAATAATGAACAGTTTTACTAACTTTGGATTTAATAGAGAGCGATTTTATTTTTATTTGGTTATTTCCAATAGCAATTTTCACCACGAGTTCGGTAAAATCTACTCCAAATACTATCTTCAGATAAGGTAAACAGCTGCAGCTATTCTGATGTGTTGTCTACTACAGGGTCTTATCATTAGATGGTCTAAAATGACCATCTGAATACATCTTGCTCTGGTATCCTTTGACCCTAAGCTAGATTATATTAGTTTCTATTACGTATTATACAATATAAATATATTATCACACAGAACAGTAAGTGTTCATTACTGTAAGAGTATCTATAAGTTAAGATTTATCTGAAATAGAGGGCCGCAAATAGCAGAGTCTGTATCTCATTCATGTTTATTCCCCAGAAGAATCTGTGGTACAAGTGTTGAAAAATTTGTTGAATTAGAGAGAGAAATAATAAATATACCAATCACCAAACACACCCTCTAATAATTCAAAGAAGGGAAATCTGCTCCTGACATCCTACATAGTTTTCACAGCATAGCTGGTATTACTTTTGGAAGGTGTAGCAGAATCCAAACATAGAGATGGAAATGCCTGGGGCTTTTTGCTAGGACCCTGTCCATTTTGATTAAGTATAAAATGCTTATGAGATGGCATCAGAATTTAAGTTTGCAAAAGAAGGAAGATTTCAAAGGAGGGGGGTCCGAGCACTCTCATCAGTGTGACCATTAATCTGGTGGGCAGAGCCTATTGCAGGGGACGGTGGAAGGGGTGTGATGAGGAGAAGGAAGTGGTAAGAAACTGGCAATAATGACATCAGTGTATAAGGTACTGTCAAGGCAGTTGAGAGTCTGAATCAAGAAACAGGACATGGAATGAAATACAAAGTGTGGAGCCTGAGGACAGTTTGCAGCACTGCCATTACTGACCTTGACCGTCTTCTCTTTTCTGTATATTGTCCCAGAGGGATGTGACCCTCCTTGAAACTATTTGCTAATAATTTTCTAATTCTGGTTTGCTGTCTCCTGAACCATAGATCCCAGATAAGATTGCCCACTTGGCATTTCTGGTACCATGTTTTATATGAAACTTGGTGTCCCCAGAATGATCTTCCCAATTTTTCCCAACGTAAGATTCCCCTCTAGGTGACTGCAGTGTGACATACAGACATCAGTCTCATTCACTACCAGTTACGCAAGCCTGCCAACCTTTTCAGTGATTTCTCCCCCTCATCTTCCCCCTGCCCATTCCCACTGTCCCTGCCACACTCAGGGCTCATTATCTCCCACCTGCCTTGACCATGTTTTCCTTAGTGGTCTTCCCGCCCAGTGTCCCCATCCCCCAAGTCCCTCCTGCACAGAGTTGCCAGATTAATCACTCTGGTGTGCACATCAAAGCATGCCACTCATCAGTTCAGAATCTTTCAATGGCTCCTAAATCTTGCCTCCAGGAATGTTGTGAGTTATGATAGAAATGGCGATATGATTTAGAATCAGACATGTAAAACTAAGTCTTGATTCCACCATATGTTAGTCATGTGGCCTGAAGTTATTTATCTGGCTCTCTGTTTCAAAAAATTTACCTTATGAAACTAATTTAAAAATTAGATAAAATTATACATATATACACATGTGGAATATATTTCATAGATATAGTCAATGGACATGTTTTCAAAGATTAAACATTTTCCAAATGCTTCTTAGGAATCCCATAAATATAAATAGATATATGGATATCTGTATCAATTAATATATGGAATGACATATTTCACATGCCCATGGAGTCTCAAGGACAAATACATGGGGATGTAAATATATGTTTATATAATTTTGCTTTCATGTAATGATAAAGTCCATCTGTACTGATGGCCTCAATGTAGATTTATATGTTTATATTCAAATAATTAGAATTAAAGCATAAAAACAAAAAGCTACTTTAACATTTTTACCAAATGGGAGTACTCAACTTTCCTAAGATCATAAAACTAGGCTTGTAATACTGAAATAGCAGCAAGAAAATCTTCCATTATGACAGGCTGCATTAACGAAAGTCTGTGTCTACCGCGTGAGAGGGAGGGACGCCCTCACACACACTCTATCTGGAGTTAATGAAAGTCTGTGTCTACCAAGTTAGAGGGAGGGGCACCCTAAGAGGAATAAACACACACTCTGTCTAGAGTGATTAAAAATGTTAGTGAACACTGTGTTCCAATCTGGGGACATTTTAAAGGAGCTTAAAAAAAAATTACACCGAGAGAAAGACGGATGAGTTTGCTGAGGGCACCATGTTCTATTTAGAATGTAAAGGTAAGAAAGTGGTTAGAAACTCAGGGAAGTTTTATTTAAATAAAAAGTTGAGGGTGGCACCTGTGGCTCAAAGGAGTAGGGTGCCGGCCCTACATGCTGGAGGTGGCGGGTTCAAACCCAGCCCCGGCAAAAAAAAAAAAAAAAATGTGATAAGGAGGAGACTCAGCAGTGAGTGGAGGTCCATGGGATTGGAATTATCCAGGTACAAGCTCAATGCCCTACACCTATCAATGTTACATGACAGGGATTCCCAACATTGGCTGATTTGGATCTGAGTGACCTGAGAGTCCTTTCTAAATCTCTGATGTAATTGTTAGGAAAAGAGATCCATGTAGTAGACCGTGAATTAATGGGTTAATGGCAAAAAGGCTTTGTTTTTTTTTCTATTAAACCCAGGATTATCTTGACTTTATTAATGAGAATGAGGAAGAACAGAAGTTGCCAGTCCAGGTATGATTAAGGATTTGGGTGATTCTTTCCTTTTCTTTCTTTTTCTTTTTAAATTTCAGAATATTATGGCAGCGCATGAATTGGTCACATAAATTACCTCTGTAGAGTCTGAGTCATAGCTGTATGTATTTTTCTTTGGTTTGTTGTGCTAATTTGTTTTTAGCTCACAAGTAGTTTTTTATATCTTACATGTGACATACTTTATAATTGCACACATATTTGCATATCTAAACATTAAGTAATAATAGTCTTTAAAAATTAATTACATTTATCAGTAAGTTCCAACCATTTATCTACATTCATTTTACTTTCAACCTTGTCACCTCTACTTCACAGTCATTAACCATGAGGTTAAATGACTTTCCTTAAGGAATAGATACATCAGGAGTTGCTCTAAAAATATCTTACCTACTCAGCAAAGCAATTTTCCAAGATAGGGCTGGAATATGATAAATAGCACCAGAGTATGTTTATTGAATTTCGGTTTATTCCTAAGGCTGTATTTGTACACCCATAATGTAGAAGGGTTTAGAACATATTAATTTAAATGTGTATCCTGAAGTACCTGGCACATTAGGTTCCAATGCTGTGAATTTCCAGCCTCTGCAATTTGGTTTCCTCTGAAAAAAGGAAAGTATTTTTTTTGTCCTTTCCAGGTTCTGTCCATAAAGGAACACTAGGATACCAATTGTCATTTCTAGAGTAGCAGAATCACAAGAGACCAAAGGTCTGGGGTGAGGCCAAGGGCTGGCGGTGAGTTGGTGGCAGCCTGCACCCGCCTCCCGCCCTGCTGAGCCTTCCTGCCTTCCTCTGATCCTCTCTTACAACTGCATGGGCTGCTGCCTTCTCCCAGGCCTCCTCACTTCAACACACTCCCAGATTCAGGAAGTATATAAACGTGTTTGAGATGCCATGATACAGTACCATGGGCTCTGCAGACTCAACAACCAAAATTTACTTTCTCACCATCTTGGAGGCAGCAGTTCAAAATCCAGGTGTTGGCTGGGCTGGCTTTTTCTTAGGCCTGTCTGTGGCTTGTGGGTAGCTCTGTTCCCCATGGCTTCATATCCTCTTCTCTATGTGTGTCTGTGTCTTGATCTCTTCTTTTTTTAAGGACACTAGTCACACTGGGTTAAGGTTCCCCTTATAACCTTATTTCACTTTCATTACTTCTTTGAAGACACTATCTCCAAAATCATTCATATTCCAAGGAGTTCAACACATAATTTTGGATGTCACAATTCAGACCATAACAGTAATAATAATAATAATAATAATAATAATAATAATACATTATGCTGATCTGGGCATTAAGAAATTTTGCTAAATTAAGGAAGATAACTTGAATAATATTTTTCACTTTAGCAAGCTGCATTTTCAGGCAAATATTTAGATACATTTTTGTGGTTGTGACTGGATGGGTAAATCTACTCATTCGCCACTTATTACCAGATGTTCAGGACTCAATGTTTAGGTTCCCAGATTCATACGTCAAATGCCAAACTCCTAATGTGATGGCGTTTGGTGGTGGGGGTCTCTGCAGAGGACTTAGGTCACGCAACTGGAACCCTCATGAATGGGATCAGGACCATTCACGAGAAGTGACAGAAGAGGTTCCACTTTCTCTGCTCTCCATCATAAGGACACGTTAAGAAGATGGCCTTCTAAGGGCTCTCAGCTGGCTCCTTGGTCTAGGACTTCCCAGCCTTCAGAACAGCACGAAATAAATTCCTATTGTTTAAATCACCCAGTCTATGGTATTTTTGTTATAGCACCTAAAGTAAAACAGCAGACAAGCTCTAACTAAAGATGACAAAAAAGCCTTTTTAAGAGCTCAGAATACTATGCAGGAATTTCAGTTGTAATTTCAGACATGCTGGGTTTCTTAGCACAAAACCGTGTTGAAAGCCTCATGAACCACAAAGTCCAAGTAGTGTTTGCAAAGCATACTCGTTCTTGAGATATGGAAAATCAGTGTTTTCTTATGAAAGAGCTTCTCAGAAAAGAATTCATGTAAGATTGCTAAATGCCTTTCCTTTTTAATTAAAAGTATGGTTTTATCTGAAATGAACTGAATACGACTATTGTTTAATTAAATCAAGAACCTTTAAGAGGATCACTCCAATAAGATCAATTAACATTCTGTTCCATATGGAATACAATTAGAAAGGCAATACTTATAATCCACTGGCATAACCTTTAGAATTCACTTGGCCTTTACGCACATCTATATGGCATTTCCTTAAAAATCCAAACAGCTAGACAGAAAAAAGCGTAGAGTAATATTAGTGCTCATTTTCAAATTAAAATTATTCATAAAACAGAATTAAAATAAATCTTAGTTGACAACTGGTACTTCTGAGTAACTTGAGAGTTCTGCAAGAAAAATAGGTTCCTACAAGTGAGAAAAGGAGACGAGAATTAAACACTAGAGCACTGGAATATTGAACAAATATAAGAGGAATATGAGTCTCCACATTCTTCTTTAAAAATTAAGCTTTTCCAGTCGGGGTTTTAAAAATATTTGTCTTAAATTTCTGAGTCACACAGCTTATGTAGACATAGCAAAATCTGATTAATGCCAATAACAGTTTGGGAAGAAAGCTTGCATTTTCAAGTTCTCATTTGAAACATCCAGGAAAATTTCAAGAAACAGCAAAACAAAATATTGACATGACTTTTGACCACTGCTGCTTTGTGATAGAGGGATTACTAAGGGGAGTTTTAAAGTATGCCTTACAGTTTCAGAAATATAAATAATGTCATTTGCTGCCAAATATATGCCGCTATGTTTCTCCCATCCAAAGTACAACATTGTGAAATGTGCTGTAGTGGAAAAGATGGGCAAGGGTAACATTCCACAGGGCTCCGCTCGAGCTGGGCCTCCTTCAGAGCGGTCTGGCCTTGGGCATGAGCTGGGACAGAGCAGAGCTTCAGGACCCTCCGGTTTGAACTGCTCCTCTGTTTGCCTTCCAAGATCCTATTTTCAAGTCCTGTGGCTGTCATTCTCAGCAGGTATTTGCGTCAAGCCAGGAACTGCCAGGAGTTGGCCCTCAGACTCTCCCCTTTACCTGATGTGCTTCTTTGACCCGCTGTTCCAGCTTAGGTGCTTCCCTGAACACGGCGACTCCCGATTCCTGTGCTTCCTCCACTGCCAGCATCTGCCCTTTGCTATTTTGGTGATTAATTCCACTTTGATTATGTCCTGATCCAAATACAGCTTCTAGTCAGAATTAGTACTTTGTTTTGTTTTTTCATCTTTTTCATATTTAGAAAAATTCCCATCTGACTTCAAAATTGTTCTACAGTAACCTATGAGATACATATGCTTGTAATTAAAAACATCCCAATTACAAGAGGGACTCCACCTAACAAATGCAAACATTGTAACGTAGTTGTCTGCACCCTCACATTAACCTGAAATTTTTTTTTTTTAAAAATGTGTATGTGTATATATATATATGTATACACACACATACACACATATACATATACAAGTTGACATGTAATACCCTAGCAAATAAAGTTTGGGGAAAAATGCAAAGAATCCGGTATGTTTCTGGAGTCTTGGTATACCGTCCTCCGAGCCAGCAGTTACCTCCAGTGGGTGCACCGGGATATACTAACTCAGTGATTCATCTAGCCTCATAAGTTCTATGTGACTTTACATTTTACATGGTACTCCACACTAAAAGGATCCGTTCTCCCAACCACCCCCCCAGCTATGTTTCTGACATAAGAAGAAAGGCCCTCCCTAAAAGGTCTTAAAGGTAGGGGAGCTTCCCGGGAGGGAACAGGAGCTCCAGCTGGCCTGTAGCCATGGCCAATCCAGCAGAAAGAGCGGCAAGATTCTGAACCCACTGGAAAGACTCCAGGTTCAACTGGTAGACACAGGATCTGTGTGCAGCTCCTGACTGTAATTAGAAGACCAACGTTTTGATGGATTAAAAAGGGCTCAGCATTCAAATTTACTCATTTTAAAAGAGTAATTTGTTATGTGTTTTCTAAATAGTTTCATCAATTTTACTAAAATTAGAAGAGCCACACATCGCAGGTGCATAATTACACTTGTCATTAAATACAAACACAGATGCACACAACAAAATTAGATGCAATCATTTCATTGAAAAAAGAATGGTACTTCTTTCTCATTTTATATTTTTGATTTTAAAAAATTGAAATAACTTTTGATTTTTCTCAAACACTGAAGAATATGCCATCTGTGGGTATTTTTGTTTGTTTCCACATTTAAGTTGGAAATTAGTGGCCGGGCCATTCTGGAAATAATGAAGACAAAACTTATCAGGCAGTAGGCTCAGATACCTTTAGTACTGTCACACAAATCATGACTATGCCACAGTTAACTCTAAATAGTAGATACTGCAAAAAGCAAATGCGCCTTCAGCCCACCGAAAATTGCTTTCGCTCTTATTTTGCCTATGGTGCTGGTGGCTGGGCAGTTCGGTCACAACTTTCATGAACATCATCTGGTTTCAGTTCCAAAGTAATCCTTTGGAGTAAAGCTGTCTCTATTTTGAAGATGCAGAGTCCTGGGGTGGTGAATTTTTTATATTTAGCTAACAAGAATATTAAAAAGCAGAACTAGAATTTGAATTGTAGTATCTGGGACCTATTTTAAGATTTCACCTTCTCCCTTGGAGACAAAAGTCTTCTCCAGTCTGGCCAGGTTGGGCAGGTGGGCCAGGTCCCTGATACCCAGCCCCACAGGAAAGTCCTGTCTGTAGTGCTGATTGAAAAAACTTCTTTCTGTATTTCAATGTTTGGAAAACAGATTTTATGATGATTGAATTATTTTAAAGAAATTCGGGGACACTGCATTTTATCATAGAGTATAAGACCATATAAATTTCTCAAACCAATATGATTTTGGGAATGATCAAGCTGAATCCCACATCAGAATTCTCACTAGTATCAGGTCCAGGTAAAAATAATTCATCTGGGTATCCATATAAACAAAGCTTTTTAGTCTCAACATGGTGCACCTTGAGGGGTTATCAGCAAGCAAAGTTCACCTTCTTGGCATTATAGTGACTAAACCTCAAAGATCTCGTTGATCAACTCAGCTTTACCATGGCAGGATCACCTGAAATGAAAATTTCCCTTCGTTCTAGTTTTTATTACAGAAATTCTTCATTTTTAATATTATGATGTATTTTCTAGACTTAGCTAAAAGATTCAGAGATAAAATCAGTTAAATTTTTTTTTAAATAAGGATGATTCCATAATATCACATTTATTTAATTCATAATTTGAGTATTTATACGAATCATTCTACAAATGAGGCCATCCACTGGTGTAATATTACATTAAACATTCCTCATTTTATTTTACTATTATGCTAACATTTTATTTAAAAGGATATGCAGAGTCCATGGGTTAATGTACTAAAAGTTTCTATCAAATTGTTAGGAACTGAACTTCTTTCAGTTTCTCAAATATGCCATAGTTTCTTTTACTGACAGGAGGATACACATGTTTCTTCTATATTATTATTTTACTCAGTATTTCTATTTCTACTTGAAGGTACAGTTAACTCCCGTTTGTATTTTAGGTCCCTGCTCAAATAACCTTTTTCCACTCATCTTATACTGAAGAAGGAAGATTGGGCTTATATGTTCTAAAATGGCTTCTAGTTTACTAGAACATTTAGTTTTCTTTTATTTTATTTCTTGTTTATAACTCTGCCTTTATTGGCTAGGAAGTTCTTAAAGGCAGGAACCTTATTTTCATCTTTACCTCTGGACCCGCAGACCCATGAGTTAGACTTAGAATTCATTTGATAAATAGCTATTAAAAGAATGGTAGGTCACACTGAGTTATACAGCAAAAATGTACAAGTTTTGTTAAAAAACCCTCATAAGAAGAATGTGTTTCAGCTCCATCCAGGTTAATAAGAAGATGTAAAGTCTCCACCTTTTTATGGCTGAATAGTATTCCATGGTATACATACACCACCGTCTGTTAATCCATTTCTTGGTTGACGGGCATTTAGATTGTTTCCACATCTTGGTGATTGTAAACTGAGCTATGATAAACAATCTAGTGCAAATGTCTTTATGATAAAACGAGCTTTTCCTCTGAGTAAATGCCTAGTAATAAAAGTGAAAAGCTCAATTCAGTTCTATCTGGGAGAGAGGGAATGAGGGAGGGGTGGAGGGGGATTGGGGTGCTCCCACGTACTGAGCACAGTGTGAGGGTAGACGGCAAACCTTCTTGCAGGACACAACTACAAGAGGGACTCTACCCAACAAATGAAAATACTGTAACCTAGTTGTTCGTACCCTCATATTAACCTGCAATTACAAATAAACCTCATAAGGTAGCATTATAAAATCATTTAAATGAGAACAAATGATCACTATTTGTGTCATTTCCTCCTGAGTAACCTGAATGATGATGTACAGTGATGTTGAATACCCAGATCTGTCTCTCCCAGGGATGGGAACAGGAAGATAATGTGTGGTTCTTGGGGTAGGCAGGGGGAGATGTGTGTCTTCTCACTATGGGGGATCCATCTGGATTCTGTCTGGATTAGATATGACCTTAATTCACAATTGTAGGCACCTCAGTTTCTTTTAATGGATACTAGGCATGTATCAATAAGAAAGAGAGGTACTTTTATTTTAATTTATGTGATATCCCTTCGGCTTTGAAAACAAGGAGATGGGGCTTCAGAAAAGGCAGGCTATTTGCCAAGGGTTATAGTAAGTTAGTGGCACAAACACAGGCTCATATTTTTGTAGATTTTAAGTTAAACTTTTCTAAATCCCACATTTCAAGAAATTTTTTTTGGAGTCCAGTACCTAATCACCTCTGCTAACTAATTAGAGGCAGGTATGAATTCTAAAAGTTTTTTCTTTCAGCATAGATACGGGTGATTTGACAAGGCACTAAATAGTTGAGGGATTCTAGCACAATACCAGTGTTAAAATCTTCACTCTGTGAAGGAACTGTTCTCATTTAAAGCCACTGAGTTGTAACAGCCTCTTCATTCATATCAAATTGCATTTTTCTCCTTCCAATGTTTGGTTTCGCCGTGCTAAGTAAAAGATCAGTGTTTTTGATGAGATAGTGACAGGGTTGGTCTAACTTAGAAACCCGTGCTTTCCCCAGCTCCCCTATGTGAGGGCCATCTCATCCACACACAGATAAACTTGAAGCTTGAAGCTATTTATGACTCTTCTCTTCCCAACAGTCAGGACCTCACACCAGGTCCCTTTAGGGTGACAGGGTAAGGCTGTGTGTATGGGCTGTGGTCACAAAAAGGTGCCCAGCTGAGAGGACAAGAGGGGCTGAAAGGCATCCTGGGTTCTGCCCTCCCAGGTGTGCCCTATCCCCTGGGGCCCCTGGTCCACCCAGGGGGGCCACACACAAAACCTCTTGGAGTACAGTGACCCAGGCTCCCTTTGGTTCTGGGGCTGCGATATTCCTTTACTTTTTCCTACTTTGCTACCATAATTGGGACATGAAGTTCTTAGATAAAGTTGTCTCATAATTAGCATTAACTGGCCATTCTAATACCATTGTGTATGTCTCCATTTTTTGTGTGTGGTTTTATGAGCATTTGGTTTAGTAGGAAAAAAATGGTTAAGTCTGATTTACTTGACTTTTGGTAGAAGATAATTTCTCTGTTGCTTCTACTTTATTTTGGAGATATCAAAAAGAAGGTAAATTCTTCAAACTACAAAAGGAAGACTAAGAAATAAGGTGGATTTCTCTAATATGTCTTGCACTTATTTGAACCATTTAAAAAAATCACCTTGAAACTGAATATGTATGTTATATAAAAACAGATTACAGGACCTTAAAAGCACTCACAGAATAAACCTTCCGAGTGAGATTTTATAATTTATTATATTTAAAACTTATTAGCAATTCAATTCATGATATTATTTATAAATCCACGATTTTTAAAATGCTGTATTTTCCACTTGCATTTTTTTTCCCCCAGGAGTTGAATAAAAGGCAGATATTGTGATTTTCTGACTATTTCTATAGACCTCCACAGGCGAACAAACAGAAACAATCCCAAAATAAGCAGTAGGTGGACTTTATAAAATATAAAGTCCCTATGAATTAAAAACATCTGTTGTTATCATCTGCTTCTTTTGGTTAGCACGATCCGGCAGATGGCAAAAGAGAGTCCATCAACATGAGCAGGGTGCTCAGAAACGGCCAGGGATGCAGGACTGTCTCTCCACTTCCTGCTCCTAAGGAGCTGTCTTCACATGACAGTCGGAGCGTCTGCCCCCAGACTGTCTCCCAATCTCACACCTGAATAGAGAATATAAGCTCTATGAAACAGAGGGACTGAGAGACTCTGGCTCCTCTTTCAGTTTCCCATGAGGCCTCCCTAAATAAACATTTTGGCCTAGATTCGGGCACGATCGCAGTAGGAAGGCAGCTTACAGGAGTGTCCCTCTTTCTGTTCTGTCTTCACCATGGCAATTCCAACAGGACGCCCTTCCTAAGCCCTTCTCACATGAAAGTTCTGGACTCTTCACTGAAGGGACTCAGCTGTGGCCAGGGGACATGAGACTGTGTTGGCAGCTTCCAATACAAATACCTTGTTAGACCAGGATCGCTCTTGGGAATACCTTTCAGAAGAAGGAAAGCTGGGCTTATAAACAATGGATAATCTCCCAAGGGATGGCTCAGTGATGGTGGGATGTCTCAGCATTTTTCACCGGTGGATAAGTGGACTTATTATGGAAAAACCCAGGATTCTAGGCAAATATTAGCGTATTTAAAACAATCGGGTTCAGAGTAAAGAATGTGAAGTATCCTGTTTTCTCTCTTACTTTTGTCTTTTGATGTAGTGTAATACAGACACAAAATTTGGAATCAGGCTTAGCTCCAGAACTGTTAATCTCTAGAGTTTCTGCATTAATTCTGCGGAAGAAATGGGGAAGAGAACTCACACAGGACATTTCTTTCCTTCTAGGCACCCCACAGGATGTTTCATAGATGAGATTCCATTCAGTCTTCCAATAGCTCTGTGGACTGGGCATTTACTGTACTTGCCAGATAAAGAAACTGATGCTCAGAGGTAAAATGTCATTCCCATGTCACCCAGCTAGAAGCTAAGGGGATCAAGATTTGAGTTCATGTCCTAAGTGTGTGTGTGCCTGTGTGAGTGTGCACATGTGTATTTTATAATATGAGCCAACTGGATCAAAAGGATGTTAAATGCCATCTAATGGCATTATCTAGTGTTAATTATCTAGTGATAATTTACAAACTGTAGACACAAGATCTCCAATGTCATTTAGAGTAAATCCAAGGCATCATTGGAAACTTCAACCCATTCACAAGGTGCAAAATATTAAACTAAGTTCCTGTGTAATGAAGGAGACTGAATTTATCTCCTGGATTTATCTGTATATCAAAGGCTTTTATCCAGTCCCAGCAATTCACTAATCACACAAAACCCAAAATAACAAATAGCTTCTTTTTCTCCAAACAAAACAAAGACTAATAATTTTGAAGGGGTGTTCGATTTAAGCATATTTGCTTTACACTTAAAAAACTGTTAGAACTTCCAGTATCTATTCAACTGCAATAGATACACAATGCAAAACAATTACAGATGAGCAATCTACTGAAATCATTATCTATTGACCAAAAATTGTCATTATATTGGCATCATAACTTAGTTCAATTACACAGTACCAGGGGAAAAAAGCAAAAGGAATGGAGTGAAAACAGAGTTGTTGAGTTTGGCAAAATAAAACAGGAACTTCTCACTTAAATTTGAATTTCAGATAAACTATGGTATTTATCAGTATAATATATTCCCTGCAATACTGGGAACACTTTTATGCCAAAACATCATAATTTATATAAAATGTATGTAATTCATATAAAATTCAAATGTAATTAAGTGTCCTATATTTTTATTTGGCAATCTTAAATGAAAGCAAATGCCATCAACAGTTTCACCGAGTACGGAAGTATCATTCTGATCAAAGAAATAATAGCTACCATTTTCATAGCAGTTATTTTTAAGCCCTTTATAAATGTTAATTCAGTTAATACTAAACACAATCCTATAAATTAGATACTGTTGCCACTACTTAAGAATTAAGAATATTGTAGCAATAACAAGTAGATTCAAACACCCATAGTCACCCAACTAGTTAGTGGCAAAGAAGGGGCCTGAAGGCAGACAGTTCTGCTATTCAGTGTAACATCCTAACCATTTTGATATAGAGTCTCTTGTGTCAAATATATCAGTGAAAAATCCCACAAGCTGCACATGGATTGACAATTTTTGAACATATTATTCAATAAACTTTCAATATGCATAATTTACCTACTTTACGAAAGGTCTCCTCAACAGACTTTATGGTAAAATTAATATATTGAATATACTATCTCTCTTTAAATGGTACTTCAGAAGTTGGTAACACCTTATGGCATTGTAAGAAATATCTGTTATCATGCTACAGAAGCCAAAGGGATAAGTATGAAAATATTTGATTATTTAAACTTCATATAGAGTTATACATGACATTTATATATCTCTATATTATAGAGATGTATATACTAGAGATTTATACTATGTATATACACGCATATACACACATACACATGGGGTGGTACCTCAGTAGGGCATTGGCCCCATATATCAGAGGTGGCGGGTTCAAACTCAGCCCCAGCCAAACAAAACAAAACAAAACAAAAACCTGCACACATACACATGTATCTATATTTTTTCCTAGTCAAAAATACTTGAATTACAGATACCAAGATAGATCCTTTTTCTCATAGATTTAGATCTGACTCTGTGTGTGTATCTTTATTATATTTTTTCTATAGTTAAGAGAAAATAAAGATTTGTTGTTGAATTTATTCACTTCATATAAGCCTGGATTTTTGGCATCTGCATAGGAGCACTGTGGTGTTTCATCCACCTGAGTATATCAGTACTCTACTCCTAATCTGCAAATAGAGTCCTACTCAAGCAATGTACAATGCTATATATCTAAGCAAGTCCTGTTCAAATGGCTGCCTCTAAATGAATGTGTTTCAAGCCATCGACAAATCAATTCCACTTCTCTTGAACTTTACTTTGCACAAGAATCCAAGGATATTTATTCAAAAAGCACATATTTCTATGCCCAACTCAGACCTAATATCATCTGAATCTCCGGGCATGGAATTTCAGAAGCTGTATTTTAGCCAGCCCATGCCAGCTGACTCTCTGATGCAGGAAGTCTCCAAACCACACTCTGAGAAAATGACTTTTACTCCAATATGCAAGACACAAGCAGCTGGTTGTGTGCTTTTTCCCACTGAGTTTTTTATCACTGCTTTATTTTTAGAATTTTCCCCATTTCCCATTACAGAGCTTTGAGGCAGCTTATAGATACACACACATACATGTACATATATAACACATACATACATCTCTCTCTCTATATATAGTCATGTTCTAAAGTACTCATAGGTCCATTATCTCATATGACAAATCCTCCCATATCATCTGTCACATGCCTAACAGATGGGTCCTGTGGTTTTCTTGAAGAACCATCAAATCCTACAGCTTTGGGGACTTAAACTCTTACATTCTGTGTGACACTGAAATGGTATTTTACCCCAGAACATCAGAAAAAAACAAAGGTTGAGTCTTTAGTAGATGGTAGGATATTGGGAGAAGGGAGAAAGGCGACTCCAAGTTTAATTCAATTGTTTTTCAATTATCCTTGTTGTTATTTTATTAATTTTCCTTAAATATGCTTAATCGTATTTGGTTTTCCAATTATACTACACATATAATGGGCATAATAACTATATAGAATTCCACAATGATAATTAATACAACCTTGAAAGCAATCATGATAAAATTGTATTCCATATTTTATTTTAAAAGTGTATAGCATGGTATCATAAAAATAGAAAGTAATTAATCAAGGTTATGGGTAAATATTGTATCTATTTTTCTCTTATATTGGATAATCTTGTACAAAAAGCTTTTGATCAATTCTTAGTAGCATAAAAAATAGTGCAAAGTGGTCCATGAACTCATTCCAGTGAATGAAAGTACACCCAGACCCCTGTCTCCTTTAAAGTTTTCTGATTCCAAAGACACTAAGCTAGGGGAAGAGAAAGTATATGGGATAACAAGAATCTTAGTCTTCAAAGAGTCGATATAGTTTGACTTGCTAAGTGAGGGGAACCAGTATAGAAAAAAGTCATGATGCTTTCAGGGCCCAGTTCCTGTTACTCAAGTCCAAAATGCTATAACACGTCTACTGCTTATGTTTAGTGGTCCATTTTAATGTAAAATGGTGACTACCCTAAGAGAGATTCTACATTAAAGTTTAATGCATGCCAGTTACAAAAGCAAGCCCTTCAGCGGAACAAAGAGAGACTTTTACACCATGAACACAGAAAAGGCCAAGCCACAGTGAAGGAACATTTGCAAAAGGACAAACTACAAACTACTATATAAACTCTTTATATAAAGAGAAGCTTCAGTGTGGATCCCCTGTCATTTTGAGGGAGAGAAAAGCAGAGTTTTAAGAAAAGTTATCAAATGTATTCAGAGAAATGAGAAATTTTTATCACTTGTAACAAGTATCTGTGTACTGTTGTTAACTTCTCTAACTAAACCCCTAATCCTAGGAAGGGTTTCTCAGCAAATCAAACTGTTTATATGTTACTTTCCTTGCTCAAAGGAGTCAATGTAACCACTCATTTTATTCATAGTAAGAATTGACAGTCCTCAGGTACACTTGCACGTGGGCTAACTTTAGCTTATGTGTAGTAAGCCTCCTGAAGATGAAATGAAACAATGGTTGAAACCCAGTTATGCAATTTTAGGTGCTTGGCTTGCACGTAACTACAGAACTGATGAAACTTTCTGTGATACTGAGGAAGCCATGAGAACTGGAAACTAGCTTTTCAAATACACATATTTTGCATATATTTTGCTATAACTGGAAAAATCAGGTTGATGGGGAAAAAAGTCTCCTAAGGTCGACCCCATTCGATATGATGTCAGACACAAACGACTGTGAAAAAATGTCAGTCAGTGGAAAAGGGAGAAACTGGATTTTTGGATGAAGTTTTGACAGAACTCAAGTCCTGTCATTTACAGTGCCTGCCAGTTGTCTTTTCATGTTCTGATACAGAGTGCTTTACACAAATAATGATACATACTCAGGTTATTATAAGAATACAGTGAAAATCAGTATTAGAAAAGCCCCTTGAAAACAACAAAGGGCTATAGAAATGCAATTTAATTAATATATTTCAAAGTGATTCCTGAGGATATTAAGGTAGTTATTTTTTTAAAGCACTCCATTATCAAATAAGGTTGAATAAAACCCAGTCCCCTCAAAAGTTAAATCTCCTTTCTACAGGATTCTTAAGAGTCTTTTTGATTTTAATATGCATGTGAATCATTAAGAACATAAAGGAGGATGCAGAATTTAGCAAATACATTTCAGCCTAGAACCAGTTCTTTTTGAACCCCTTAAGGAAGGGATATTTTTCAGGGTACATTTTAAGAAATGCTGATGAAATTTATCTGGATAAAAATGTAGCCTAATTTGTTTTAAAGTACTGAATTTCTAGGATGAAAGAACAATACCTATTATCCTAATTTTATCAGTTTACAAAAAAGACAAGGAAGAGAGGACTGTTTTGAAGACTCTGGGTCTGTATTAGAACCCAAATCTGATAGTGGAACCATTTGATGAAAAGATATATCTGGAAAATGGACATTGTGAGTGCCAGGACAGCAGCCTTGGAGTCACAGTGATGACCAGGAACTAAGAACGCTGGGATTGGTGGAGCATCTAAGCTGGAGGTGGGCAAGCTGGACCCGTGTGCCGAGAAGCAAGGTGGCCTGTGACGCGTCAGAGAAGTTTCTGAAACTCCAACAGAGCTAAGACTGAGTTGAGAACAGCCAGTGAACCTTCAGAGGGCAGGCTGCGGCTGGAACAGAAAGCCAGGGAGTAGGAAAACAAACAAGGGGCTCCCAGGAACACCCAGGGGGAGGAGAGGGCAGGGGAGGAGTCAACACACAGCAGGATTTGCAGGAAGCAGAGGGCGGATCAAACGAGGGAGCAGCATCCAGAATTTTTGACTGACTCCAGGCAAGTCACCTAACAATGAGTTAAAATGTCAGAACTCTGACCGGCCTTGACACTGAAGTCACAATCAGTCCTAGCTAAAAATGTAGATCTAGTTTTCTCCTCAGATACAAATTAATTTCAGATGATGATTACCTGGAAGCTGTAGGAGGATAGCTATGTTCTTAGCTATATTTAAAGAATCCCAGGGAAGCATCTGATCAGTGGTTAATACAGAAAAAGCATAGCTAGGTGAACTTAATGCTTTTCAAGAGAAACACTATGCTAGTTAACTATAAAGGTAGCATGAAACAAAGACAGCAGAGATTTAAAAGTCAATTCACTGAAGCACGTTTCCCTACAGAAATGCTAATTTTATTAATGGAAGAGAAAATGATGCAATATTTGCAATACATATATATATTTATATTGACAGTAGCTAGCAAATAAAATACTTCATAGATGAGACATATCTGTATTCATGAATGTAAACAAAAACTGAATTACCTACCCATTATAGCATATATGGCTTGGCTTTGAAGAAATAGTACAAAAGTCTGCCAGACAAACCAGAGACCTGAACCAGGTGAGCTTATCTCTGCCCAAGACTGTGGGACAGAACAGCTCTCCCTAAAATGTGATGTATACACAACACAAGTATTAAAATTCCCATTCCTATTTCCTCTGTGTTTTAAACAAAAACCAGCAATTACATTTTCTAGATTTTGGTGTGTGCATGTGTGTGTATTTGACGTTCAGTAACTCCGGAAGAAATAGACAATGTTTATGATGTGGAACCACCAATTTAGAGGGTGAGCAGGAGCTACGGAAATACCATGAGCCCTCATTCTATTTCCTCGGGTCCTAGTGGCCCCTCCATCCTTGAAAGTCTTTCCTTCAACTATTTAGTAAATAAATTGTCCAGAGGGCAAGCAAAGTTAATGGCTTTAAAGGAGGTGTGAATTTTAAGGGCTAACATACTACCTTTTAAAAATCTGACAAGGACTAAATTAAAGAAGGCTTATTCATTTGAAAGCTTAAATTCAACTGCTTTCTTACACATTTCCACAAAATTAGTATTGAAATGAAGCTCTGTAGGGTTAGAAGCAATTCTGACAAAGGTCGACATGAAAATGCTCAGTCTAACAACTCTATTAATTCTACTAACTCGGTGGAAATACTCCACACACTAACGTAAATTAGCAAATGTCTCGTGAAATAGACCAAAGGCCATTTCCTAGGTGACACTGTGACATTTTCCTTCTTGTTAGTCATTTATATTAAGTTATCCTTTATGAAACCTGAAATCCTTTGAATAATGGTAAATTTAATTACAGATAGTAAATTATCCTTTTTTCTACAGTCACCACCAATAAGGTAATGAATACAGATACACTGTATTCAGTATAAGGGAATTTGTGATGTTTTAATTAAAATTCTTTTAATTATCCCAGTTCATTCTTATAGCATTTCTTGTACAGCTCCAGGTACAACACTAAGTCAATCAGTGTATTTCTTCACAAGTTAGAAGATTGTCATTACAAGAACCCTTGCTCCTGAGAGAATGTTATCAAACATGTCAATTTCAATCAGTTTGTTTAATCTGAGCATAAATTAAATGGGAATTTACTTTTTTTGTTGAAAGCCAGTGATAATAGACATAAAAACACATAATTCTAGTAGGAATGTAGTTTCAGTAGAGAAGACTGACAAAATATCATAGTATTCAGTTTAAATTATTGATATTACTGCTACTTTTAAGTAAAGGAAAAATATGATGATACATAAAGACATTACAATTTTTTTTTGTTTTCCAAGGCTAATTTATATAATGTATTAATATTATCCACAGTTTGCAACTAACAACGCACTAATTTACATTTCATTTTTTTAATTGCTATTTGATTTTTTGATTCCATTTTGGAGGAAAGGAAGAATATGTATGCAAAAGTTCATTGTTAATTATAATTGGTGATGTCAATAATTTATATTTCATTTTTTATTGCTATTTCAGTTTTTATTCCATTTTGGAGGAAGGGAAGAATATGTATGCAAAAGTTCATTGTTGATTATAATTGGTGATGTCAAACTGTACTCTCCTAAGTTTATATAATCCGCCAAAAGGAAATAAAGGATCGCTCCCTTGTTGAGTTTGTACCCTGTGCGTCCTCTGTCCTGTTTTTTGTTTCATTCAATCCATTTTAAATAGTACACAATTTCTTCCTCATTTGTTTAGAAAATAACCACAGATGCTAAGAATCTGATCAAAACAAAATAAAGCAAAAACAAAACAAAACAAACATACAAACCAAGTAGATTTAATATGAGTTAAAGTCTATTCTGAGCATGTGTGAGTAATGTCCTACCTGGGAATCGGGATCTTTCAATTCAAATGTAGGTAAGGCTTTTTTGAAAGGCAGAAACTGCATTTTAACCTCTGGGAGATTTGGAAATTATTATAATGGGGTCTTTTGCTTAAAATTTGGATTAAGTTTTCAACTTTTGGAAAACATCATACACATCAGAGTAACAGAACAGCATTCTTGCAAAGCTCTGAGAAATCCTTCTCATTTAGAATGACCTATGGGTCTAAGACATTCTTGGTATGTTCAAAGAGGAATAGCACAATAATTTTATGATTAATAGTAACTCAAGAAAGCTAATCAATTAGGTATAATTGCTTCTAAAAAATAACATAAGAACATTTACTTGAGAAGTTTCCAACACGTTGATCTTATAGGAGTGAATGGAAGAGACCCTGGAGTAATGATAGGAATGAAATGTTAAGGTGATATTTGAATACACAGGAATTCCTTGAAGGACACAGCTCCTTTAAATACAGTAAAATGAAGCATAAGGGTATTTTTTTCAGCTACATTTACTATAATTGTATTTCTAGATATGATCCGATTTAAGTTTTAGAAAAATCTATTAGGTAAAAGTAAAATTTTCCTTACCAGAGGGTCACATTTTTTGATGGCATATTAAGGTTTCTTAAAAATTAATTAGTAAGAGATTGATTATGAAGAAAGAGACTTTAAGTAAAAAACGTGACTTCTTTTCTGAAGAGTTATTGCTCAGAAATGATGTATTCTTGTTAAAAATATAACCAAAATTTATAAGAAGCCTCCGTGTTTATAAATAAATTCAGAGTAAAAATTGACCTGTATATCACCTCTATATTAACAACCTAAAACCAAAGTCACTCTATACATAGTTATTTCTAAAAATGTTAAGCTTATTTTCAACAAAAATCCTAACAAGAATAATAATGTACAGTTGAGCAGATTGTATTCTCTGGATTTTGGAGCTTTTTATGCATGATGTCAGAAAGAAAAAAAATAAGAAGAAAGATGTCAATTTACTTTGCCTTGGAGAGTCTGATTATATTTTGACACAACAAAAATTAGATATATATGAGAAAAACCGGTCCTTGAATGGGCAGAAAATTCATCATCAACAAAGTAAACCAATTTCGACATGCAAATGACTCGTAGAAGACAGCTAAGAACCCATCTTAAAGTGATGAAAGGTAGTTTACACTAAAAAGTAACACCAGGATTCATGGGAAAATATTTGTTTTATTTTTATCTTTCTAAAAAAACTTCTCATTGGCAATCCCTTTACAAGTATATTTCTGGGACCTACCACCCTGTCTGAGCTACCTGTGGCATATGAAATATTTTGCCTTACTTTGCAAGGCATTATGAATCACAAATAATGTTAGCTATGCCCGGTTAATCTGAGATATGACTGGAATATTATGAAAATTGAGTTTCTTTGACATAGATTTCAGATTTCTTTTTAAAATTTTATTAAAAAATTTGAGACTATGTTAACAGTTGACTTCTTAAACTGGGGATTACATTTATGTTTGTATTGGCTCAAACTTATACAATTTGAACTGTTCTCTGAGCTTATCATTTATTCATTCATTCAACAAATCTTCACAGAATGCCAACCATATGTCAGATATTGTCACAAGTATTTGGTTATGTGCTGGGCAATAATTTAAGAAATTCAACAAGACAGGTGTGGTCCCAGCCCTCATGAAGCAAATTCCAATACAGCATAATAATGTTACTGGGACAGGACACAGTAGGACCTAGAGTCAGACTCAAGTGGGATCCAGCTGGCAGCAACGCCTTCCCACAGAAAGCTGTGTCTAAACTGCAGCTGAAGGGTAAAGGAGAGGAGGTTGAGAAGGTGGGGGGAGGTCTCTGTCCATTCTTTCCCTTTAAGAAGAGGACATCTGTAAAGGAATGGGGAATGGGAGATAGTGTTTGGTTTGAGAAACAAGCACATTTAGAAAAGCGTGGTAAGAGATGAAATGGGGCCAATTCACTTTTACACTACATTAATGGGCCTGCATTTTCTCCTGAAACCGAGAGGGGGGATTTTAAACAAGGAAGTAAGAGAATTACATTTGTGTTTCAGGAAACGCGCGCGCACACACACACACACACACACATTGCTTCTTATGGAATAGATTTTGGGAGGTGCAAAATAAAATGATTTTCTGGTCCTTGGATGCATGTTTTAGGGGTTGAGGTCACCAATACATGCTAAGTCAGTGAATAGGAGTATGTGGGGTTGGTGAGAGAGACGTTAGCAGGAAGATAAGAGGGGGAAGAAAGGCAGACTAGACCAGAGATCAACTGGGACGAGAGAGGAGCACGGTCTGGTGGTCACCTACGGCAAACAAAGGGAATGCCTTAAGCAAGAGAGGCAATAAAGTCTTGAGAATAAACCAGAGCCTTGCACACTCACGTGCCATCACTCCCATCGTACAGGATGCTTCGTAGGCCCATCGCAAAAACGTTTGTTAAATAAGGATTGGATTTTGCAAGCACTGCCATACAGAGGGCAAAGATATCAGGTCGGGGCTGGGATGATAAGCAAAATAACCTCTACCTTCCCTGAGTTCACACAGCAGGAATAGGAAAAAGACACATAGTTACCTGTAACGCAGGGTGTTAATGAAAGAACTCAATATAAGTTCCAGCTCAACAATTACCCAAGGACTAAGGACAAGCAAGGTCAAGTGACGAGAGGACTGACAAGGGACTGTGCAAATTCCAGGTGACCTGTTAAGAAGTTTCAGATTTGGCCAATCTAGTTTTCCATTTGAATCTTTCCATGATATGCGGGAATAAAATCAATTACCACAGTTTCTGAAATTACGAATACAGCATAAATATAATGAAAGTAGAACTCTTTCAGAATCAAGTGATTTCACTGTGGCATCGAGCTGTCTTCTGCTTCTTTACCACAGAAGACATTAACAAGTCTGTGCCTACTTAAAAGTACTCCACAAAAGGGTGAATTTCGTGAAGACTGCATTAAAGAGCACCAACGTTCACCTTACTTCATTTGCCAGTGATAAATAGCTCTGCAGTCACTACGGTTGCCCCTGTGACCAAGCTCTGTTCAGAAAACATAATCGAACAGCTCCATTGCTTAGCAACCACAGGTAAAGAGCCAATGTGTCTTGAGTTGTGATTCCGTGAGAACGATACACAGGTCAGTGGCATGATTTCGATGCCCTTTAAATTCCCCTGTCATGCTTTCAAAAGCAATATTCAGACAAAGCATGAGAACAGAAGAGAGTTAAGATGCAAATTCCCTGCCAGTCGATCAGTTGACACATACATACACAGTGTGATTTGGTCAGCATCAACCCGCTGGCAGCATCTATACATGAGTAATAGACATGGCTGTATGTGGAATTTCTGTTTTATCAATTTAGTTAAACCAAACACAAAAAGTCACATTTAGATTACCGTGAAGGTAATGACCCCACTTTCACCTAACCAAGGAGGAGCAGTGGGTGGTGAAATAGTGGTGGAAAATTTTACCTGTAACCACTGCGACTGGTCGTTGTGGCCAGAGGTCCAGGCGTTCACTTTGCCTTGCTTGTCCAGCCGAGCTTTCCTTGGTTCCCAAGTGAACATATCCATGTTGAGGGTTCTGAAGATGCTGGAGGCAGTGATCTGATAGTCTTGTATATGTCCTGATTTCATACCCAGAGGCTCGGAGCAGCCTGGAAGAAATGAGAAGAGTCTCATAAGAAAAATAATTTCTCACTCTGGAATTTTTCCATGTTCATTTTCAATAGGTAAGAGAAGATTAAACGTAATACTTATTCATTCCCCCAAAGAGAGAGTGTCTAAATTAAAAAAAAAAAAGGGAGGGGGCTATAATCAGAAATAAATCTGAAACAAAATCGAAAAACGAGATAGTCAATTCAGGCTATTTTGTCGGAATATATTTTGGAGAAATTGAAAACAAGACAGACAATTTAAACTAGTTTTCTGTGATAGATGATTTTGCAAAATGAAAACAATCCTGGAATGCTCTCTCCTGTCTCATTACTGGAAGCCTCATGACTGTTCCATAGTTTCCTGCAGTTTCATTGTGTCTCTAAAAATGGGACATGTTCTGACAAAGTATATTTGCTTTTCTTTTATTTGTTTTCATAACACTGCAAATGAAAATTCTCTAGGTATAATGTCATTTTCACAAACTGCTCACTATTCTATTCTAAACTGGACAGTATTTTTTTTTTTTTTTGAGAAATATGTTCATCTTCAGCACTGGATCCTACAGCACCCTCACGCCTTCTTCAGGAAGGCAGGAAACTAATATATGCTCAGTGTGAACCATGAGCCAGGCATTCGGGAGATAGAAGAAAATATGCACATTCGGCCCAAATCATTATTAGAATAAAACTTTCAGGAAATTCTTACATTCCAATCATACTCAGTAACATTTAAAATTTAGATATTTCAAGACAATTCTCAAATCTACCACATATATTTTCAAGTTTATTGTGGTGTAAATGTTTGGGTTTCCCTATCCTTGGAATATCATGCATACCTGTGTGCCTGTGTACACACAACTTCCCAACTCTGACTGGCAACTGTGTTATAATTTCACTTGCACAATTTACAATAGGCAGCATGATTCGATTATGTCAGGCCAGTGCCTGAGTCTTCTGTTTCCTTTTGGCCAAGTTATTCACAAGGTAAGTTTGATCATCGAGGAAGCAAAGACAAATAGGGAGGACTTGACCCAGCATCTTCCCCCGTGCTTTCCTGGCTTCCTGTCCCCAGCTGTGTAGTTTTGCAGCTGTTATTTAAGCATTTTGTGCCTCAATTTTTCCTTCTGCAGTATGGTAATAATAATAGAAACTACCTCAAAGAAGAGTTCTAAAAAATTAGTTAATAAACTGCTAAACTACTTTGAACCAATGCTGGCACACAGGTAGCATTTAATAAGTGTTAGCTACTTTTTTTAATAGAAGGAAGGAAGGAATGGAGGGAGGGAGGGAGGGAGGAAAGGAGGTAGGGAGGGAAAGAAAGAAGGGAGGAAAGGAGTTATAGCCCCCCAATATTAGCATATCAGTGAGTATGAAAAAGAATGTGATGACACGTGTAATCTCTAAAATGAGCGTTTTAAATCTAAGCTCTAAAAGAGGTGGTTAGAACTCTTTATTGACAAATAATTTTTTTTTTGCAGGCTTTTTTTTTTTTTTTTTGGACGGGGCCAGGTTTGAACCCACCACCTCCGGTATATGGGGCTGGCCCCCTACTCCTTTGAGCTACAGGCGCCTCTGGACAAATAATTCTTGACTAGCATTAACTGCTTTCTTCCCTGGCCTGTCTAGCTCACTTCTTTTTACTTGAGGCTACCATATGTCTGTTGTTACTGCCACCTTCCAGGAACTGCCACTACCCTATGCAAACACAAGAAAATGACAGGGAGGATCTGTGGCTCAGTGAGTAGGGCGCCAGCTTCACATTGCGAAGGTGGCAGGTTCAAACCCAGCCCGGGCCAAACTGCAACAAAAAACATAGCCAGGTGTTGTGGCAGGTGCCTGTAGTCCCAGCTACTCAGGAGGCTGAGGCAAGAGAATTGCCTAAGCCCAAGAGCTAGAGGTTGCTGTGAGCTGTGATAGCACAGCACTCTACCGAGGGGGACAAAGTCAGACTTTGTCTCTAATAATAAATAAATAAATAAATAAACAAAACAAGTGAGTTTGGCACAGGGGACATATATTTGAAACCCCATGATAAAAATGGCTCTAAAACCTAAAATGCTAATTCTGAGTAAGAAAAATGTCATAACAATTCTTCAAGATTCTAGGAAGTCTAGTAGCCATAACGGCTCACTGTATCTTCAGACAGTTCCAGAAGAGCATGCATCCTCTGCATTATAAACCTATGACTTGTTCTTTTATCCCCATCCCCAATTCCATCTCCCTCTCCCTTTCCCCTACCAAGTCTTTGTAAAAGTTTGTTTACAAAGAAAAACTTTTTACAAGAGAAAAGGCAAAGCAGTTGTTTTCTCCTTTTGTGATATAACGTGGTACTGAAATACTGGAGCGTCTTTACTTTGATCATTTCTGCTTACCCATAAAGTTAATTTCATATCCATTCTGTTGTCTATTACTTGGCACAGAAGTAGTTCAAAATAATTAAATAGTTGTTCAAAGAATGAATGGGTCTTCATCCTCTAATTATCATCATAATCTATTTCATTCCAAGCATCTTAAGTCTTATCTCTTTCAGAGAATTTAGGAGATGATCTTTTCAAGCATCTGGGAAAAGATTAATTGCTGATCTTCTAGGC
Source organism: Galagoides demidoff (assembly GCA_963574575.1). Lineage (NCBI taxonomy): Eukaryota > Metazoa > Chordata > Mammalia > Primates > Galagidae > Galagoides > Galagoides demidoff. The sequence continues at coordinate 28,535 of CAUYQV010073137.1, forward strand.
AGGCTTGAAGATCTTATCACAGTTTACAGCACACAATAAGGCAACCTCGGGCTTTGCAGTGTTGCCCTGGATTGTGGAAAATAGTCTAGTAGGTTACATTAGCGTTTAATTCCAAGTGTTCCAGGTGGCCTCTCTACCAATGTGCCCAATGCTACACTTTTTCTTCTTCATCTCTATGATTTCACATATATAAATTAACTCTTTTACAGTACGGACAGCACCTAGGCAGAATGAAGTTTTGATGAAATCGGTATTTCTCTAGTGAAGTGCTCCAGCTTTTAAAAGCATCCAGGGAGAGACATCGCTGTCTACATGCAAGTTCAAAATCAATTTGCGGTTTTAGGAGACGGGGTGCTACTTCTTTTTGAGAAACTAAAATCTGTAAAGTGTCAGGTGTAACCTCTTGACAAACTTGAAAGTAAAATATACTCTCACCTTAGGGGTGTAACTATGCTGGGTATGAAGGACTGATCTTCATGAATCAAACCACTGAAAAATTGGAGAAGGTGATGGTAAGGAACTAAAACCACGCGGCTCGCAGCAGACCCCGTCAGACTGGGGCTCCCTCTTGATTGCTTTATGATGAATGGCTTAGAGAGGGGCACTGGCCTGTGGTGATATACTGATGTGTAACACAAACACTGTACAGCAAGAATTCTGCCAAGATTTACTGGCAGCCAACAGGGCAGGCTGAATTACCAAAACTAGGGAAAGAATCTCTCTGAGGATAATTAATGGTACTAGTTATCATTAGTAGTAGTTAATAGTAACTACTATTAATTAATGGATAATTAATGGCAAAGCACATGTTGGTTGCTTCAAAAAAAAAAAAAACAAGAACATGGAATATGAAAGTGTGATTCTTAAAATAGGTTCACTTGTTTGGTCAAATGACTCTAATTACTTTAAATGTTATGGGCTTATTAAAAATGGTTATTCTTAATAACAACTTTTATTTGAGGGACTTTAACTTAAGGGCAAGCTCTTGAAATAAATCAAAGGCCCACAAGTTATCTCTTTGAAGGGACTTGTCCTCCTATTCTCAACTAACTGGCATTGTTTTAAGTTTGGTAAAGGTTTTTCCCCACTGCAACTGAAAAGGCTGATGTAACTCCATTTTAGAACTCAAGCCCATAACAGGAAAAACTGTAGCAACACCCTGATCTGGGCAAGGTTAATCAGCCCAGACAGAGCCAATCTATCAGAAGTGAACAGGCAACCCTCCTCTGAAAAGTCCCTAACTGTAAACCCGCCCTATAGCACCTCTGACTATCAGGTGGGGCCAAGCATCCCTGGACAACAGCTCAGCCAATGGCAACCTCTCCTGACAAAACACCAGATGAAATTCCTCTATAGTCTTTAAAAACCTCCCCTTGCTTCATTTCAGGGTCGCCCCTCCGCAGCTACGCTGTTAGTGGAGTAACCCAAGCATATGCTTGAATAAAGACACTCCTTTGCTTTTACATGTGTGTATGGTGGTCTCTCAGCGGTGGTTTCTATCCCAACACAAGATTACGCTAAAAAGTGGAACAACGCATGTACTGTGCGTTTTCTTATTTAAACAAAATAATTTCAGGCTACTGCAGCAAAGATAGTAAATTTTGATGCCAGAATTATAAGAACTGCCACCAAAAATAAAACAGAGTGAAATTCCTCCACCCAATTTTCCATGTACTTTAGAACCTAATTAAATTGACATGGTGCCAATACAAAATCCACATGCTGAGTCTTCATCTTTAAATCTAGTATTGATATTCCTGGGGGATTAGAATATTGAACTCTAGTTCTTTGATAGATTATTCTTGAGCTGGCTAAGCACTATTTATATGGTAAGCAGGGTGCTAGGTAAGAATGATCCAAGAATGAATTTGCAGTAGCAATCTTGGTATTGAAGTCTTGTCCTCTTGAGAGAAATAATACATATACGTATTTCATACAATCTAAATAAATAATTTAATAAAAATAAGAAAAATTTCTTAAATAAATTAAATAAATAATTTAATAAAAATAAAAAAAAATTTCTTTCTTTGGAAGAAAGAAAAAAGTTCTTTCTTCCAAATTCTTTTGGTAGACGGACAAAGATGAAGCTTACTCTTCTGTCCCATTCATGCTAACTTTGACTGCAATTTATGAGGTCAGGCAGACTCCAGTTTTTACTAAACTTTTGTCACAAAACATAAATCATAGTTACTACCCAAACCAATAAGACACATTTAAAATTGATCTGGGGTTTCCTTTGAGAATTCCTTGCACTTTCATTGACCACTTCGTAAACGCCATTACTATTTCTGTATTAAATTTACCCTGCAACATGTTTTAGTACTTGTTGATCCTACACATATATACTGGCTCTCCGTGAACCACACTGTAGATATATTGTAAGAGAAATAAATGTCTAAGAGTGGCTTTTGCAGGGTAAAGGAGGCTATGCACTAATACACTTTTTTTCTTTTTTTTTGAAGTTTTTGGCTGGGGCTGGGTTTGAACCCACTACCTCTGGCACATGGGGCCAGTAACCCACTCCTTTGAGCCACAGGCACTGCCCCACTTTTTTTTTTTTTTTAATTGAGACAGACTTTCAGTTTTGTCACCCTCAGTACAGTGCTGTGGTGTCATAGATCACAGCAACCTCAAACTCTTGGGCTTAAGTGATTTTCTTGCCTCAGCCTCCCCAGTAGCTAGTATAGGTGCCTGCCGCAAGGCCCAGCTATTTTTTGTTTTTAACAGGGCTGGCAGGGTTTGAACCCACCAGTCCTGGAGCATGTGGCTGGCACCATAACCACTCAGCTATGCCGCCCAATCATAGACTTTTAAAAAGAGACTACAGAAATAGGTAATATGAGGCTCACCCGAGAGTTCACAGCCAAGAAGTTCCATTCGCAAAGTGCAGTGCCTTCGGCAAACCTGTGGATAGAGTCTCACGTACTGAGCTTTTATGGGGGGTGTGAAAGAGTTAGCGTACGGCGTGTTGTTGTCGACATTTCCACGGAACACCTGTGTAAAGACAGAATACAGAGTTTTAAATTATTAATTGCAACAGCTTCCTTATCTATTTTTTACACGTTGACCCTATTCCTTACCCAAAATAATCCTTCGAAGACTGGATTAAATAATTTGAAAGTAGGGAGCATTTCGAAAGCACACTGCCATCAGCAGTGGATATAAAACTCATACATAAAATCCTAATTAAAGCCATAAACCACTGTGGCCTGTGGCATTAATCCATACTCTACTGTGATGGCTTTGTCAATTTTAAGGCCAGTCTTTCTGAGTGGTTCTCTCTTTTCTTGAGAAATAGGCACCTTAAATCCTTCACGTAACCGCAATCTTTCTGTTCATTTTGCTACTTAGTATTTACACTTTTTCAGGTAGGAAATAGTCTTTACTACTGTTTCTGACCACTCAGTCTCCCTAACGCTACAATCAGATACATGATGCTTTAGGGTTTGACTCATCAAGATTACATCTTCATCAATCAGGCCCAGATCACTGGATAAGAGACTGATCGTTCTCATTCTCTGTCTCTGTTTATATAAATAGAGAGAATATATATTTCTGGTGGAGAATTATGTTTCCCTCTAAAATCAAGAACTAAAATGTGTCATTTATTTTTATTCCATTAAACCTATTTATTTTGCCTTTAATGTAAACCTGGATAATTTAAAAACTTTACTTAAATTCATTTACAAGAGCAATTAATAAATTTTGTGTGCAATTTATTAGGATCTACTATAATGTTTGGTCTTAAAAGGAATGACCTTCCTTCCTGATATTTTAAAAGTTGAACTTTTTGAGGAAAAATTAATAAACGAATTGGGATAAAAGGAAATGAAATATTGAATATTATATGCACTTCATCTAAAATATTTTATTCTGCTAAATTAAATTTTTTTCCAATATGAAGTCTATATATATATCTTTTCTATAATTTGGTGCCTTTCCTGCTTTTAAAACAATAGTTTTGGTCAGTAGTTATTTGATGAAGAAAAGTGCTAAACTATAAAAGCAGTGGAAATAAAATTGAAAGCTGACTATTGTTAAAATAAAGCTCAACTGTCATATGAGATTATGCTAACTTTGTCACAAAGTATTTGTAGAGCCACCAATTAAAATCTGAGAAAACCTTAAATGTCAGCCACTGTAAATTTGTAACTTGGAAAACGTCCTACTCCCTTCTCCCTGCTAGCCCAATTAAAAATGAAAAGTATCAGAAATTATTTTCAATATAAGGCTTCTCTTGAAGACTCCGTTGTCCCTTGATAATCAATGGTTTTGCGTTTAAATTCAGTGAGGTAAGTCGGTCTTACCATGTCTTCACTGGTGCCTTTGACTTTGTACATTGCCCAAGTCTTCCCATCATTACTGTAGGCGATTTTATAGGATTTTATGTACTCTGGGCTTCCAATCCTCTTGGCTCCTTGGGTAATCACGCCAGTAACTCTCATTTTTCTTTGCAAATTTATCTGAAGCAACAAGGCATAATCATCAATAACCTCACTGCTTTAAGATAATAATTACAGTGCTTATTTTTGAAATAGAACACTTTCATTTATTAGTTTAAATTAAAAATAATATGAAAAGCTAATGATTTTCTTGTACTTTTTGTAGGTTAATGGTATTTAAAACAGGCATCTATTAAGTTTAGCTTCAAAATCTCTTTCTATAATAGAATGATTTTTTTTTTAAAGTAAAACAATATTCATGAACAGACTTTGAGAAAAGCAATGTGTCCCCAAAATATAAGTACAGAAAACATCTAATAGGTTGATATGCAAATTTGACTTAGTAAACTGAAAAATGGAAATAAGTCTCATGTCAAAATAACCTCAATGTCATTAGTATGAAACCCTAATGTCAACATAACTGTCAATGTGTCTAAGCTAATTTAAGGTTCTAGAAATTTCCATTTAAAATAAAACATGAAAAATCTTAGCTCTTTGATTATCTGAATAAAAAAGTAAAGATAACAATGATGTCAAATACAATAACAAATGTATCTATAGTTCCCAGATCTTCATACTGCATTCTCTGAGCATTCGTTTCTTACCAAATAGGTGCTTTCTCTTCATTTTATCATCTAGAAACTTTCTAACTGGTATTTTTGCTCCACAGTCCCCCACCCCCAATTCCAAATCACTTTGCAAAAGTCTGCTGCAGGAGCTGTGGACATTTAAATATTTTTATAACTAAAGAAATATTTTTGGTACATAATAATTAAATACTACAATGTATAAATAATTCTTTATTCACATGTGGTATGGTAAACATGAAAATTTGCTTCCTTTGTTATAAAATGCCTTTATGATGTCTATAAAATCTTAAGGTTAGTAGAAGGGCATTGTTTCAATATTCTTAATAGATTGTTATAAAATGCCCCTCTTCACCAATACAAATCAGAAAATTCAAATGCGTCAAAAGGTAATATTAAGTTAATAATTCACAGACTCTTTTGCAGAGAAAACCAGAAAACCTTCAGATTCAAGTATGTGATTTGAGCTTTCACTCCAGGATGAGGCTCTGAGAGTTCACATGTGAAAGGGCAGACAGTGTGCCTCAGGAAATCAACCACTCTATTATCAGTTTCTGAGTTTGCCAAGTCTCTTCTTCCTGCTCTGAACACCATGAGGTCTCTCCCCAAGGACTGCTCACAAGGCAATCCTAGGTCTTTCTCATGTATAAAGAAACCCGGGTTTGATGAATTAAAGAATTTGGGTGGGTAGGCCTCAGCATGTTAACTGGTGAGCATGTCCCCTTTCACCCTTGTAACACATGCTTCAAACATAATATATTTAAAAAAAAATTCTGGCCAATGGTTCCTTTCTTTTTTTTCCTCTAACAACAGTGCATGGATTGACTCAGCTAGCCAATTCTGCTTTTATCATTTCAATGCCCAGACATCAAAATAATAACCATCAAGAACACATTTTAAATCCCATTCAAACTTAGAGGCTCAAAAAGAGAACATCCCCATGAATGTAAATTTTACTCATTATTCTTAATATTCATCTCCATTAGTCCTCTCTCTAAAGATTGATTTGGGAGTAGTAACTGTGCAATTTGGCATAGGGAATTTCTGAAAGACACTTCACATAGTATGTTAGGTAAATTAGCACATCGCTAGAGAAGCGCCATATTCTTCCAGTATCCTATGTATGATAGTTTTTCTTTTTTTTAAATCTGAGACCCTTCATAGCCTCGACCTTCCCAGTAGACACAGTGTAGATGGTGCACCTTGAATCATGCTTCCCCATATTTTGGAGGCCAACTTTCACATTCGCCATTTCTGATCCCCCTTTCTTTTCTCGACAGTCTTTTATCCTGTTTCAATTATCTTGTTTATTCCTTTTGGAGATGGCCAAATTATCTCTGCTAGAGTTTTGACTGATGAGCTATACAATAATTTTCTAACATTTAAATTGTAGACGCATAAAGTATCAAAAAAAAATACAAGTTCATGTTTTTCTTAAATCATTAGAAATGGTATTTAAGCAGATTTCTATCTGCTCCAATAACTTAGAAGCTTTCAATATATATTTTAGTGAGACAGAACTCCAGATAGTAAAGAATCTCTGAACTTGGATTGTCTCTACTTTTAGTAGGGATCTTATGTTAAATATTTGGGCTGTTACCATTAAACACAAAATAAAAAACAAAATTTTATTTATAGATACAGGTTCTAGATGACTAAGTTTTAGTAATTTCCAGGTTTTATACTTAAACTTCTCCTGCATCTAGCACTATTAATTTTGAATAACAAGTGATTCAGTACAAAGGGGCAAAGATTTCATTGTTGTGGTCATATTCAAATTTAATACCAGGAATCTGTTTCTGTAAGAAATAACCTAAGCCTTGGACTAAAGTTATAACATGATGTTGGAAGCACCTCCATGACAAAAACCTCTAGCAGGTAAACCCCTTTAATCCTTTTCCAACATTGTGGTTTGATCACTTTGCTAAATGGTGATCTTAGCCTCTGTGAACCATCCCACATACAACGGAAAAGGTTTACCTCTGTGAACCATCTCATATACCACATAAAGGTCTCCTGAAGATTACATGTAAAATTCCTAAATTATTCTCTATGAACCTGATGGATGCTTACACAATAAAATATTTTCCTTTGTGTCTAGTTTCTAGTAAAATCATAGCTGACCACAACCTCAAACTCCTGGGCTCAAGCAATCTATCATTTCAGCCTACCAAGTGGTGGGATTACAGTTACATGTCACTATACCCAGCTAATTTTTTAATTTTTACTTTTGTAAAGATGGGATCTTTCTAGGTTGACTAGGTTGGTCTTCAACTCTTGTCTTTAAGAGAGTCTCCTGTCTCAGCTTCCCAAAGTGCTGAGATTTATAGAAATGAGACACTACTACTGGCCAGGTTTTGTTTTATTTACTTATATTTATTCTTTATTTCTTTATTTTTTTTGATACAGAGTCTCACTATGTCACCCTCAATAGTGTGCTGTGGTATCACAGCTCATAGCAATCTCCAACTCTTGGGCTTAAGTGATTCTCTTGCCTCAGCCTCCTAAGTAGGTGGGAACAACAGGTGCCTGTCACAACCCCCAGATATTTTTTGGTTGCAGTTGTCATTGTTGTTTAGCAGGCCCTGGCTGGGCTCTAACCCACTAGCCTCAGTGTAAGTGGTCGGCACTCTACTCACTGAGCTACGGGCATCGAGCCCGGTTTTTCAAGGAGCATCCTTCTGCTTCCTGTTCTGAACCACTTAATGCCAGAAAGTTCAGATTTGGGGAAGTGTATTTGTAAGAGCCCATAATCATAATAACCATATGAAAACTTTGCAAACAACTTCCAAAACTATGTCCTGTTAAAACTTTTAAGTGTGCTGTGATTAAACCTATGAGTGTGCATTAACTGCAACACAAGGGAACGTTAAAGGGTACTTGACAAGGTAGCAATTGCACAGGGCACTGGTCCCTCTGCCCTGAATCCAACACTCAAGATCCTCTGGGACAAAAGCTGCTCGGCAAGCTTTGAAAGTTTTCAAACTCTCTCTCTCTCCCCCACACATACACCCCTCCATACTATAAGAAAGCTTTAGTATAACAGAAGATTCTGAGATCTCAAGGAATCTTTGTCTGG
>CAUYQV010073138.1:0-11788 GCA_963574575.1 Galagoides demidoff
ACCATTGTTCATCTACTGAGAACTTGGGGGTTTTGTGAAACTTGGGACTTTTTTCCTTGTACCTGAAGCTTGTTCTTGGCAACTCTAGGAGGAAGAAGGGGGCCTGGGAACGTGTTCTCGGCCACCCTGGGGGGAGAAGGGACTTGCCTTGTTCCTGGAGTCGACTCTGGGGGAGAAGGGAGGAGGAGGGAAATGGGCTGGAGACGGTGGGGGGAACAGGTGAGGGCTGGGGAACAGGAGTGGGCAGGGGAAAGAGGACTGGGTTACAACACTCCCAATGGACAGTCTTCAGCTGGTCCATAACTTCAGGGTCACCTTTGTCCAGTGTCATTCCCTTTCAGGGACACAATTACAAGAAGGACTCTACCTAACAAGTGCAAACATTGTAACCTAGTTGTTTGTAACCTCACATTAACCTGAAATTTAAAAAGGGTAGGGGGCCGGCCCCATATGCCAGAGGTGGCGGGTTCAAATGCAGCCCCGGCCGAAAACTATCCAAAAAAAAAAAAAAAAAGAACATATATGGGCACATCTCTTGGGGAGAGACACAATTACAAGAGGGACTTTACCTAACAACCTCAATCAGTTAGGTAACCTAATTCTTTGTACCCTCAATAAATCCCAAACCACAACAACAACACATATGACCATAGAAATTTGTCCTGGTGAAGTACAATGCTGAAGACTCAGGGGAATACAGTGTATTTGGAGATACCAATCAGGAATTTTTTTCTCACATGTGAAAATTTAAATGCCAGGCCAAGTGCAGCCACTCACACCTGTAATCTCAGCACTTTGGGAGGCTGATGTGGGAGTACTGCTTCACATGTATTCAAGAAGAGTCTGGGCAATTACAAGGCCCTGTCTTTAGAAATAATTTTTTTTAAATTAGCCAGGCACCATATGCTGGAGGTAATGGGTTCAAACCTAGCCCTGGCCAAAACTGCAAAAAAAAAAAAAAAAAAAAAGAGGAAAGAGCTAATGGAAGGGGCCAATTGGGGACAGTTAGCTGTGTAGGTGGAAATGGAGAATTGGTAGGAAATATATAGACAGCTTTGGAAGGTCGTTCCCTGCTACCACATCAGGGGTTACATGTGAGGTGTTAATGTTGGAATAAAATGTGGATGCAGTATTTCTCTTTTAGCTAAATGGAAGAAAAATTTGGTCACATCCAGGATGAGACACAAAGGGATTGATCGAGATACTGACGATGTAGAGATTCAAGTAAACCCACCCATACGCCTCAGAATTTGTGTAATTCTGTAAATGACTTTCCGTATCTTGAGACTCTCAGTGGTGATGATCAGGATCTCAGTGGTTCCGTGCAAAATGTAGAAATGGGTTTTCTCTAGTAGATAAAGAGAATTTTCTTTTGAATTCATAAATAGTCTCTATTTCTCAGAAGCAAATCATGGCAAGCTAATGCTGATAGTGTTTGTCTTTTGTGTAAACAATTCGATATAAAAATTACATTTTGCCTTCTTTCAGAAGACAGTTGCTATTGTTGTCAGAGGAGATCAAGACAAACAAAATGTGGCAGCCGTGTATAAGGTTGCATGAGGAATTCCCTCAATAGCTGTTTGCTACAGGCAATGTTTTATAGTCTTAATTATAACGCCACTGGAAAACCGTGGAATGTATATACATATTCATTCAGCTCATTTGTTCTTCACCCTCAGGGGCAATATTGTAAACAACTGTATTTGAAATCTGGAGCAAGAGTTTTACTTTGCGTCAGTGTTTTATTACTAGTAAAATGGATTTCCTACAAGGAAGGAACCCTAATCAAACCTTAACCCTAACCCTATTATCATGATACTCTAGCAAGCCAGAGTTTTAATTTCAGCAAATACCATGTATTTTGTGGCTTCAAATGTTATTTTTATTGTTCCTGAATAACTTAGTAATAATTATAAAATGTAAACTTTATAATTCATGATTACTGGAAAGATATTTTGGTAATTAATCTAATCTGCTAATTACCTCTGTAAAAATAAATGCAAGTGAAGAAAAAACCAAACGTATGGACGGGAAAGCCACCCAATGTTTTGTTTCATCACTAAGTAAAAGTCTACTCATCTCTGAGAAATATACAGGATCTTTACTTATGTTGAGTGGAACTAAAGAACTAAATAGAGCATTTCATGATGGATGTGATGAAATCTAATCAGAAAAACAGACATACAGATATGTTTTTTATCTCTGATTTTCATATCTCTTTGGAAATCTAAAACGACTCTAGCATTGCATATTAGAGTCCTTAGATTTCTTATTTTCCAGATATCAAGTCAAGGTATAATCGCAGCAGAGATGAATGCATTAGTGAAAGCCTGGCTTTGGGAGGTTAGGACTGAAGGCCACAGAGAGGATACTTCCCCTATTGACCACTCGAGTGAGACTTTCAGAGTTTATTCTGTTCTATATCCTTTTATGTCACAAATTTCTAAGGAAATCTTAAATTAGATAAAATTAAACTCTCCTAGAAAGGAGGTCTGACTGACTCCCTCTGAAAGACCTGTCCATCTTCAGTAGAGCTCCCTACACTTCATGAGATTCCAGAAGTCATTTGGGGGAGGGAGCCAGATGACTGGTCAAATTATTCAAAAATGTTTTATCAATCAAGGTTCTAGGAAAGAAAAAGAAAAGACTAAAGCACTCTGAGTATTTACTTAGAAAGAGATTTTATAGAGAGATACAGTAAATGATAAGAAGTCATTGGGAGAGTTGGAGGAATGCATGTGAGTCTGGGGCTACAGGGACTCCCTACCCCTCACAACTGATCTGCCAGGAAGCCACTACCGCTGAAGCCACTACCGCTGAAGCCACCCCCACAGTCCCTGAGCTGACTGTCATACTGCCAAGGTTACATTCCAGACAGCAGGAGCCATAGTTAGAGAGCCAGAGCCTCCACAAATGTCTCTCAGTACAGAAAACTGGAGCCTGAATCCTGGTGCACATGATGACCTCCTGACCACAAAGAAACTGGGGATGAGACATTGGGACACCCTGAAGCATCATTTCTCACCTCAGTGACATCATCTACCAGCAGAAAACATCAAGGGCAAGAGGATGCCTCATTCTTATTTTCCAAACCCGCTACAATTGGATCTTTCTGGCTGGAAATTAATTAACATTCAGAACCTTAGCTACAAAGCAGAGTGAAAAATATAACTTTTAGTTTTTCAACTTTTGCCTTAGAATGGAGAAGGAGTAATGCAAGCTTCGAAACCTACCACAAATACAATTTAAAGACACATGTCTTTAAATAAAGGTAGTGTAATTTTAATTTAAAGTAAAGGTAGTATAAGGGGATGCATTTCCTTTTGGACTGTGTGAGTGGGTACACTGAAAATGTTTGTCAAACCTTTCCAGGTAGTCATCCTTCTCAAAGGCTCACCCAAATTTTACTCTACAGCAGAGTTTTGGAGTAAAGTAACATGACACACTCTGTTTCTTTCAGGTCCTGAATCCTTGACAAATGTTATCTATGCTATTCTGGTAACTTACTTTCTCCTATTCCATGACAAGCATAAACACAAGCTGATCAGTCACATGTATTTAAACTTCCAATAGTGGTGACGGCATAAGCCATGAAAGTCGATTTTTATTTTGAATTAGTGAATAATTTTTACTGATGCTTAAGTCAATGAATCTGACCTTCCGAGAATAGCATTTGCCATAGTCAGAAAAATTTCCTTCATCTCCTGAGGTCCATTAAACCCACGGTTAGCATCTGTCTCTTTCAGTGTATCAATACTAAACAAAAATACCTTGAAATACTATTGCGAATCAGCATGCAAAAGAGATTTATTTCCTTATTTAACTTCCTTAAATAACAGTATCAAGACCTTGAGCTTTACTGTTATTAGGCCTGATAATTTTATATGTAGTAAACAAAAACTCTATCTTTATTTGAATATTCAGTTTGTCATGGGAGTTTAATTCTGCACATGGAACTGACAAAGACCCCATACGGCTTAAATAGAGATGAACATCTCTTAGGGATAAATAAGAAAAGGGAATACACTATTGGCTTAAATGTTTTATGAACTGGTGATTCATGAGATGCAAGAAATAACTATGTATTTAACATTATCATAGAAAAACATGCATTTGAGTAACAGAACTTGATACAACTTCTCCCACTGTCTCACTAAGACTGTTCTGTCAAATTTTGAGAGTCTGGGAGGAATTTCTTCTCTCTACAGAGTCAATGGAACTGTTCCTAGAGAAACAGGCATGCCGCATACATGTGGGGCATTTTGTTTTGGTTCTCTATTACTTCGGTTTTGCCTCTCCAGTTTTGATCTCCTCTCTGTGATTATAAAAACCCATTCCAGGCTCGGCGCCTGAGGCTCAATCAGCTAAGGCGCCAGCCACGTACACCTAAGGTGGTGGGTTCAAATCCCCAGCCTGGGCCCGTCAAACAACAATGATGGCTGCAACCAAAAAATGGCTGGGCGTTGTGGCGGGTGCCTATGGTCCTAGCTACTTGGGAGGCAGAGGCAGGAGACTTGCTTGAGCCCAGGAGTTGGATGTTGCTATGAGCTGTGATGCCATGGCACTCTACCCAGGGGGATAGCTTGAGGCTCTGTCTCAAAAAAAAAAAAACATTCCAGGGTGGCGACTACATACACCAAGGTTGGAGGGTGGAATCTGGCCCCAGCCAGCTAAAACAACGATGACAACTGCAACAAAAAATAACCAGGTGTTGTGGTGGGTGCCTGTAGTTCCAGCTCCTTGGGAGGCTGAGGAAGAGAATCGCTTAAGCACTCTGCCCACGGTGACATAGTGAGACTCTGTCTCAAAAACAAAATAAACAAAAAGCATTCCGGTCACTAACATTTATGAGACCCGGTGGAGGGAAATTCTCACGCTTTCCCAAGGAATGATGCTCACATTTTGCTTTATTTTGTCTTTCTGCCACTTAGTTCACAGAAAAGTGACATAGGTTAGGATCTAAATTTGTGTATAATGATGTGAAGAACCATGTAAAGGAGGCAAAAACACCCACATTATCCAGGGACCAGGGAGAAGTGACGGCCAGGATGACTGATGGTGTTAGGAAGGGCCCAGAGCTGCTGGAGAGGGCTGGCTCTTCATTCTGGGGTCAGTGGCACAGGCCCTGCTGTGTCCACCAGCCAGCCTCTGTGGCCCATTTGGGTCATTGTTTCAGACTGGCTTGTCTCTAAATTCCTCCTTCCTTTCAGAGCTTCTTCCCCAAGCTTTCACAGGGATTCTGTGAGTGGTCATACCCCTCGCTAAATTTCTCCCTTTTTTAAATCAGAAAGAAGCAATTTTTGTGTTAGGGATTTTTGCTTGCACTCAAGACTACTGACTAGTACAGAAATAGGCTAAATCACAGTAGTGCATATAATTTTGGGGAAAAAAAGAAGAAGGCAATCATAATTTTTATTACATTAGTTTCTTAATGGCACTGTAATAAATTACTATACACAGGATGGCTTAAAATGACAGAAATTTATTATCTCATAGTTGTGGACATAAGACATCTGAAATCAAGGTTTTGTCAGGGGCAAACCCCCTCTGAAGGCTCTCAGGGAGAATTTTTCTCGCCTCTTCCAGCTTCTCGGGGCTCATGGCATTTCTCGGCTTGCAGCAATGTAACTCCGTCTTCAAGTGGCCTCTAAGTTTCTGTGTGTCCTTTCCTGTCTCTCATGAGGACACCTTCACTGGGTTTTGGCTCACTCTAATCCACCATGATTTCATTCTGTCCTTTCCTAATTACATTTGTTGAGGCCCCACTTCCAAATAAGGTCACCTGATGACATTCCAGGTAGATGTGAACTTCTGGGGCACACTATTCAACAGACTGTAGTGATCTTACATAATTTGGCCTGCAGACTGGGAAAATGCAATTGGAGGGATGGTAATCTGCCACCCCGTGTGTGCTTGACACAATGGTCAATTAAATTATCTCAATGAAATGAAGGCAAGGCCTCAGGGCCTTCATCGGTACTTTCAAAACACAAAGTGCATGAGAAAGTCAAGGACTATAGGAAAGGACAGCTGCCTTATAGCACTCGTGTCTTCAGCAAAGACAATGACAAGAATATCTATTATTTTGGCTCAAGATACAGGTGGAAGCCCCAAGATCATGTCTATGTTAAAAGGTTTGCCCAACTTTCAATGTCAAAAGATAGACATCTTGAAAATAAATTGTAGACGCAATTTTATCCTAGAAATTACAGTGTTTGACATCAGGTGAATTCACAGCTGTTCAAGGATTGTTATGTGACTACAGCTCTGTCCTCCATTTCCCTTAAGCACTGTTTCCATGCAGATGACCCTGTCACCTTAAAAGAGGAAGCCAATTTTCTCTCTTCTCCATCTTTACCCTCGACCTTGTCTCCAGACCCATAATTAGACTCATGTCACAGCCTGTTCCCAAATGCTAAAAAGAAAGTTAGAAAGTCATTTTTAGAGAAGCTAAGAGGCACATGCCAAATATTCTTAAACTTTGCTAATTTTATATCAGCAAATAATTGGGTAACCATAGGGAGAATCAATTTAATGGCACTATACGTGGGGAAGAATGCAATGTTGGATGAGGCCTTAATTTTAATCTGGGTGCACTGACTGCAGATCTGAGGATCAATGGATTACTTTGAGCCTTTGAGAACAGTTTGAATGGTTTTCTCAAATGGGTAAATGAAATCTTTATTAAAGAGTGCCCATTAGTAAAAAGCTGAGATGTCGAGATGCCAGAGAAACAGTGAGGCAGGAGTAGACAAGGAATGTAAATGCTCTGTGGAACAGGAATGTTGGGGCGGATTGGTCAGTTCTGGCCCACCCCTGCCTCCACATCATGCTTTGTATTGAGGCTTTGGGAAAGGGTAGCTTAGAGCACAAGGAGCTGAAAATTATTTATTGAGTCTGTGATTTTTTTGGCTTAGGATATTAGCCATGCTTCAATGTTACAGTTGAAATGGGCTCCTTGATTTCAATAGCCAGAAAATTAATAAGTTGTTGGGTCAAAAGAGATTTGTATTAGTAACCACTTTGGACATCCAAACATCATAATTATCACCACCCTTTGACCCCCAGTTACTCTCATGGCAACTTCCTTGACTGAGCTTTAATAGAGAATATATGCTAGACCGCGTTGTGTTTTAGAGCTTTGAATGTTATATTTAGATAGCTAGAAATTCTCCAAATGAAATGTGCAGAAGTCTTCAGTGGAGAATCATAATTTCTCATTTATGGAAACTAAATCCCTTAACAGCAGTGGTACCCTTGAATTTAGAGGATTTTCAGGTACTTCCGAGGAAAGATATTAAAATGAAATCATGTATAAATGCAGACAATATACCTCCTGGCCTTCTCCAAAAGATCTCGTCAATTTACTACTGGGCATGGCTCTAAACTGTTACTAGGTCCAGGCAAACAAATAAAGTAAAACTTCAATTTTTGCCTCTATTTGCCTCACGTTATACCAGTGGCACACTGATGTGGATTCCCCAAGGTTGGAGGCAGACCCAGGGGGAAGTTTTTAGGTTCCTAGTGGGAGGATCACTGGGTGAATCTCACCAATGTCACAGTCCCCTGCCCATGACAACCAGTGAATTCTCAATGGATTAGTTCTCATAAGAATTGGCTGTTTAAAGAAACCCGGCCCTCCCTCCTTTAGCTCCTGTCCCCCTCTCACCTTGGGACATGACTAATTCCCCTTTGACTTCTGCCTGGAGTAGAAGCTACCTAAGTTCTTCACCAAAGTGGATGCTAGCACCGGGTTTCTTGTATAGTCTGCAGAACTGTGAGCCAAACAAACCTCTTTTCCTTGTAAATTACCCAACCTGGATTATTTCTTTGTAGCAATACAAAGCAGACTAAGACAGACACTGAGTGCATCCTCTGTTTGGCTTCTCCATTTTCAGAGTATATGGTTTCTGAAAATAATATAATATGTTGGCTGAATCTTGAATAAGAGTTATTATAGAAAAAGGAGCCAAGCTACTATAGTTCATCTTCTCTAAGAAGATAGTAAAGGAAAAGATGTATCACGAGAAAAATCAAAGAGATAAGTGCCACCATCAAAGACTGTAAGGATTCAGAGTGAAGATTTATAAGACAGCCCATTTAACTCTCTGATCTGGCCAGGGTCGAAGACAGATGGGTCTTTGAGAACAAATTATTGTAAGCTT
Source organism: Galagoides demidoff (assembly GCA_963574575.1). Classification (NCBI taxonomy): domain Eukaryota; kingdom Metazoa; phylum Chordata; class Mammalia; order Primates; family Galagidae; genus Galagoides; species Galagoides demidoff. The sequence goes on from CAUYQV010073138.1 coordinate 8,166, forward strand.
AATTAGGTGGAATTTCTGATTGCACCTGCTGTTCCAGATGTGAAACTACAGAAATCAGTAGAGTAGAAAAGGGCAGATGAAAGTTGATATGTTTCCACTAGGATGAAAGTTTTAGTGTAAATCTTGCAGCTTCTACATGACAGAGAAAGAGCCTAGTGTGAAGTGTGTCCCAATTTCTGGTCCATGTCTAACAGATTGGATTTTTCTAGAATTCAGAAGGAGCTAGAAGCTCCAGAGATAATGCAAAAAGATGTACAGCTCAAGACAAGGTCCAAACTCAGGGAATATTCTGTCCACGGACATTTACTGGTACCACACTGTAGAGGAGGGGTTCAAATGACCCCAGTCACAATGTTGGTGTGGACGTCTTCTTCCATTGCAGTGCTTCTTTGCAAGGCTTCTAAATACAATACCCAGGGAAATCACATTATAACAAAGATATTTGTATCAGAATGTTTATTGTAGCCCAACTCATAATTGCTAAGTCACAGAAGAAGCCCAAGTGCCCATGGACCCATGAATGGATCAATAAACTGTGGTATATGTATACCATGGGATATTATACAGCCTTAAAGAAAGATGGAAACTTTATCTCTTACATGTTTACATGGATGGAGCTGGAACATATTCTTCTTAGCAAAGTATCTCAAGAATGGAAGAAAAAGTATCCAATGTACTCAGTCATACTATGAAACCAATTTATAGCTTTCATATGAAAGCTATAACCCAATTATAGCCCAAGAAGAAGGTAAAAGGGAAGAGGGAGGGGAAGGGAGAGAGGAGGGTAGGTGGAGGGAGGGTAAGTGGTGGGACCATACCTACGGTGCATCTTACAAGGGTACATGTGAAATTTACTAGGTGTAGAATATAAATGTCTTAAAACAATAACTAAGAAAATGCCATGAGGGCTATGTTGACCAGTTTGATGAAAATATTTCAAATTGTGTATAAAACCAGCACATTGTACCCCATGACTACATTAATGTACACAGCTATGATTTAATAAAAAAGAAAATAAAGAAAGAGCATGATGTACCCCCTCACTGCCAGATTAGCAGTCACTTGCTCTAAGTTTTGTTCCCTTCTCTAATTACCTTTTCTAAGATCCCCCAACAATTCATTTCCAGTTAATATCAGGCAACAGGAGGGAGATTGAAGGGCAACGGGAAAGAAAATAAAAGTGAACATTCATCCCTCTCTCTTTCTCTATTTCCTGTGGAATCCATAATAATAGATTCATCTCTTCTGTAGTTTCAGCTCCTGCCAGCTCTTAAGAGTCCAGTGGTCCTCCCCTACCTCTGCCGGCTCTAAGGGTGCTACTATCAACACACCCCCACCTTATCAGTGAAACCCTGTGGGGCTTTTAGGCTCCCCCAAAGCCTTTGTACTAAGTTCCCTGTATGTAGCATAGGGGGGCCTTTAATTTATCTCCCTGAAAGGGACTCTGCCTTGCTAACCAGTTCTGTTTGAAACACCTGTTGTGACTCGCACAGCTGAGAAAGAAACTCAGACCCCACTTAATATAATAATTAAGTAGAAATTTAATACACCTGCACACACCTATGCAGGGGGCCATTGCTTAGGTAAGCAATTGGTACCAAGGTGGAAAATAATTTGCCTTTTATACTGTTTTTCTGCAAACCTCGGCAAGCAGGCCCTACGTAGGCCAGTACAGAAGCAGAACCTTGCGGTGAGGCTCGGGGCGGGGGTGGCATTAGCTCATGGGTCACATTGGGGGGTTACATAGTTCAGGGGATAATCACAAGTCAGGGGACAATCACAGGTCAAGAACTTGGGACTTTCCACTAGGGGCTTATTATGGAATCTGCCCCTCCCTTTATACTTCCCCAATTTCAGACTGCTTCTCGGAGTGTAACCTCCTACCCTCGAGGGGGCTGGGACTAAAGGACCCAGGAGAAATTCTTTTTAAGAGAGGGGCTTGTTCCCCACTGGTCTTAGCGGGGAATCAAGGGGGTCTGGTTATCACACACCCAGCTCTGGAGCCATGGTAGAAATCGGTGCTGGCTGCAGCCTCCATTGTTTCCACGTCAACGGCTTTTCTTTCCTCACTCGACTATTCCTGTGTTTGAAATACTGGCTGCCCTATGTCCCTTCTCTCTAACCCGTTTCCTCAGCCTCATTCTCCAAGTCTTTAAACAGTCTGTGATGGCCTGATAACTTTCCCATAAGTATGTTTTAATAAATACATTCTGGAATACATTCCTGATGCTTAAAATTAAGGTTGTTGGTGTAGCAGAAACGAGATCCAGAAGTGGCTGTCTGGTGGCCATGGAGAGATAAGCTGCTAGGACAACCCTTCCAAGAAAAATACTTTCCTATCAGCTGCAAGGAAGAGGCTAGATTTCCCAAGGCCTCTTTCTACGTGGCAGGCCTCAGCCAATAACTGAGCATGGCTAGAGTCCAGGCCATGTCTGCCACATGGACAGATTATGAACTTGACCTGAAGGCTAGCCAGGACCTTTTCAGGGCCACACCAAGACTGAAGCTCTGGTTTCTTGGTCCTCCTCCTTCTCTCTCTTCATAGGCATCAGAGCTACATCATAGCCTGCAGATGTGGCTGGCATGCTCCCGATCACATTCTCCTTATCTTTCACAGGCATCATTCCCAGTAAATTTCTTGGATCTTCTCATATTTTTACTGCACTTTCAGGTTCTGCTTCAAGATAAACCTGGCCAATATTTTCTGTCTTCACACTATCTGAGAAATGGGAATCTGAGGATTGTTGTGTGTCCTAATTGGCTTAGAAAACAACAGAAGTCCACCTACTGATAGAAAGGAATTTTCTTCAGAAATACAAAATGGTGAAAAATTGCTTAATTTCTTACTTAGGGTCATCCAGAATGAAGGAGCCATGGAACATGGTCTCCAGGGGGCTGACTACCCACTTCAATAGAAATACATCAAGGAGAGAAGGAAATTAATGACCCAGAAGCAGTTTAGATGCCTACCAACACTATAGAACACAAGATAGTTTCTTCTTAAAACATAACTCTCAACAAGGAAAAGAAGGGAAAATAATTTCTTTCTACCTATCTTTTTCTTGCTGTTTTCGAGACACAGTCTCACTCTTTTTCTCAGACTGTATGATCACAGCTCATGGCCACCTCCAAATCCCAAGCTCAGCAGATTCTTCTGCCTCAGTTCACCAAGTAGGTGGTACTATAGGAATAGAACATCATCTCTAATTAACATTTTTTATATATTTTGTAGAGACAGAGTGTCATTGTGTTGCCAGGCTGGCCTTTAACAGTTGGCCTTATGGGATCCTCCCACCTCGGCCTCCAGAAGTGCTATAATTACAGAAATGAGTCACCTGTAATCACCAGAGTCAGTTGTCACCAGAGTTCCCTACTTCTTTTTAAAAATCCTGTAGTGGCTCGGCGCCTGTGGCTCAACCAGCTAAGGTGCCAGCCATGTACACCCAAGGTGGTGGGTTTGAATCCCCCGCCCGGGCCTGCCAAACAATGATGGCTGCAACCAAAAAATGGCCGGGCGTTGTGGCGGACGCCTGTGGTCCCAGCTACTTGGGAGGCGGAGGCAGGAGACTCGCTTGAGCCCAAGAGTTAGAGGTTGCTATGAGCTATGATGCCATGGCACTCTA
>CAUYQV010073139.1:0-52821 GCA_963574575.1 Galagoides demidoff
TTTTTTGAGACGGAGCCTCAAGCTATCCCCCTGGGTAGAGTGCCATGGCATCACAGCTCATAGCAACCTCCAACTCCTGGGCTCAAGCGAGTCTCCTGCCTCTGCCTCCCAAGTAGCTAGGACCACAGGTGCCCGCCACAAAGCCCGGCCATTTTTTGGTTGCAGCCATCGTTGTTGTTTGGTGGGCCCGGGCTGGGGATTTGAACCCGCCACCTTAGGTGTATGTGGCTGGCGCCTTAGCCAATTGAGCCACAGGCGCCGAGCCAACATTTAGCTTCTTATAATCATGATTAAACTTTTTTTCTAGAAGAGTTTATCAATATTATTTTGAGTGGCTTGACTATAACAATAAAAGCAATCATTTTATTTAGTATAACCGTGTTAGAGCTGTTCAACCCATTTATCCATGAGACACTTTGTTAAGACAAATGAGAACTAAGCTATGTACGGGCCCTTCTAAGAATGTCTTGTAAGATGAAACAGCTTACAAAACTTTGCAAGAATGATTCATCAATAAATAATATCTAATTTTCTTCTTATTTATTTATTTTTGGCTTTAAATTTTTTTTTTCAATGGATTTGGAGGGTACAAGTGCCTTTCTGTTACATGGATGAATTGCCTACTGGTTAAGTCAGGGCTTCTAGTGTCCTTGTCACACAAATAGTGTACAGTATAACCAACAGGTAATTTTAGATTTCTTGCCTCATCCCACCCTCCCCTTGTCTGAGTCTCCAAAGTCATTCTGTGTGGCCACGTGTACCCCTCAGTTAGCTCTCACTTGTAAGAGAGATACTTCCTGAGATACTTCACTTAGGATAAAGGCTTCTAGTTCCACATAAGTTGCTACAAAAGACATTATTTCATTTTTTTTATGGCTGAGTTGTATTCCATGGGGGTATATGTGTGTGCATATATACACATATATAAATGCAGCGTATTCTGCATATACTACATATATAGTAGAATTTTTGTAAGTCGACCACCTAATGCAGTGTTCCAAACTGGTCAATATATGGAAGTGGTCAACAGAAGGAACTAGGACTATTAAATTTTTATGTACATGCAGCTTACTTTCTTGTGCAGCTTTTATTAGAGAATATCATGTGGAATCATACATAATCAAAATACAGTAAAATCATACATACAGTATCATACAGAATGTACACATTTACATTTTCCTCATGGTTTAATCAGTCTTTCAGAAAAAAAAAAAAGATTCAATCTTGGTCTGTTTCTTAGTTTTATTACAAAGGTAAGTGGTGAAAGCACTTTCATCACTGGCTACATTACTCGGCATACCCGGGCATTTTTCCACAGCAAATGACTTTAACTTCATTATCAGATACTTGCCACCCTCTTCTTTCTAAGTCTTGGCAATTTCTCTGCATCCTCACTTGCTTCTTCCACTTCATCAGCTGCTTCATGCAGTTTTATGCTTGTCTGTACTTTGGTCAGTACTGCTTGGAGAATTTTTTTTGGGTCAGTTTCATTACAGATTGCCACCTCATCATCCATCACAAAACCTTCAAAATCTACTCCTTCAAATTCTTCCATGGGAAATGGACTGCCTGATGGGGCCAAAGCATCATGATCTTGGGTTGTGATCAATCCAACTTCCTTGAAACACTTTGGTATTGTTTCTGGTTGAACTTTATTCCAAGTAGAATTGATCCAGAAGTTAACTGATGTCAAAGATAAAGTTGCTTCCATAGGCAGACCACAGGTTTGTGCTTTATTCATGACCCACTGCAGGAGCTAGGCTTGGTAGTGCATTTTAAATGTGTTTTTTTTTGGGGGGGGGACAGAGCTGGGTTTGAACCCACCACCGTTTGGAGCCAGCACCCTACCGTTTAAGCTATAGGCAACACCCCCATTTTAAATGTCTTAATTATGACTTGGTGAAGAGGTTGGATTTTCAATGTTGTGTTTGGAGGCAGAAATTTCAGGGTCACATTTGTAAATGATTTACTTATACGTTGCCAGCACAGTTGTCTATTTTTAGTAGAATAGATAGTTTCTTCTTCATTTCTCAGATGATACCCCTTACCCACGCTTCACATAGGGCACTCACTAGTCATCCTTGTGCATTTGTTTGATCCCTGAGTGATGGAGAGGTCTTCAGGCTTCAGGTTCTTGAAGGCATATGGCTTGGCTGATTTACCATCACCAAGGGCTTTTAGTTTCTCTCCAGTTGAACTAGCACAAAACAAACCTGTTAAATGTTCTTTGGAAAGCTTTAGGCTCTTACATTTGTCACCCCTTATGATGGGTCTCCTGTCAGGCACTGCCTTGAAAAAGAGTCCATACTCATCAGATATCATCATTTTTGAAGGCTCAGGTGAAGTCTGGGAACTTGGCTTTGCAGGATGCACAATGAAATCTAGCCTTGCAGGGTACAAAATTCTTGGCTGACAATTATTCTGTTTAAGATAACTAAAGATAGGACCCCATCCCCTTTTGGCATATAAAGTTTCCTCTGAAAAGTCTGCTGTTAGTCTGACGGGTTTTCCTTTGTAAATTATTTGATGTTTTCATCACAGAGCTTGTAGAATTTTCTCCTTCCCTTTGAGTTTTATCAAACTGATGACTATGTGCCCTGTTGATGTCCTATTTGCAATGAGTTTGATAACCTTTTTATATCTGGTTGTCTAAATCTCTAGGAAGGCCAATAAAATTTTCCTCTTACATTTACTCAAATGAGTTTTTCATGCTTTTGCCTTTTCTTTTTCTCTCTCACAGATAGTATGATTTTTGTACTTAGGTGTTTTATATAGTCCCACATCTCTCAGGGCATTTGTCATTTCTCTTGATTCCTTGTTTAAAATTTTCACTGAGGAGATTAATTCAAAAGGCTTGTGTTTGAACTCTGAAGTTCTTTCTTCTGCTTAGTCTAGTCTGTTGTTAAAGCTTTCCACTATATTTTGAAATTCCTTAAATGACTCTTTCATTTTCAAAAGTTCAGTTATAGTTTTTTTTTTTAAAGTATTCACCTCCGTAGTGAATTTTTCATTCATGTACTGAATTATCCTTTTGGTTTCTTTGTGCTGTTTTTCAAGTCTCTCATCAATCCCACTGAACTTACTTGTAGTATGTATTTTGAAGTCCATATCTGAAATTTCAAAAATTTCCTTTTGATTGGAGTCCATTGCCATAGAGCTTGTTACTCTTTACAAGTGTCAAAATAGCATGTTTTTTTTATATTCCCAGCATTTAAAAGCTGGTTCCTTCTCACCTGGAACTACTTTCCTTAGTTCAAAGCACATAACTTTGCAATTCACCTGTTCTTCTCTGCTGGGAACTCTCTATTCAGTGTAGAGAGGAAGAGGTACATTGCCTTTTGGCTTCTGCAGGTAAGGCCCCACTATGGTGTTGCTGGAAATTTAGGTCTCAGACCCATGGAAGGGTGTTCAGGTGTCAGTGGTAGTGGACTAAGGTAAATAATCCTAGGCCCTGGATGGCATCCATTAGTCCTGGGGAGTCCAGAATGAGATTAGTCCATCTGAACTCAGATGCTGGTTGTAACAATGAGTGGTGGGGTGATGTTCTACTCTAGAAGAATGTTCGAGCAGAATAAGAGCAGATGCCCCGCGAACCTGTGACAGGAGGGGTGGGCCCTCTTGATGAGATCAGCAGAGGCGGCCACTGTGGAGCTAACAAGCCAATCATACCTTACTCTCTTGGCAGGGACAGTGTTTCCTGCCCTAGTACCTGCATTCTAAGCTCCCACCCTGGCCCAGGAGCTTCAGTGGTGATATATTTAGTTCAACCCACTGTGTACAGGGCTACGAGACTGGAGTGGGCTATGGTTGAAATGCATTGATGGGGGGAGGTGTAGTTGTGCCAGAGACTTGCCTCCAGAGATTGTAGCTTCTGTTAGATGAGATAGGCAGCTCAGGGACAGGACTTCTAGCTCTGCCCTCCCCCAGCAGAGGCAATAGTTTTTGTCTTTGAGGCACACAGAGGTGCCTGCTATAGCTTTTTTAAAGTAAAGGGTGCTCTAAGTTGCATGGAAGCCTGAATGCATCAGGTGCTTGGTAAGAGGTGGGGAAAGCTGCTCCCATGTGTTTTAAATTATCTCTGTGGGACCATGGAACCCTCATCAGTCCTGAGCATAAACAGCTGTGGATGTCTTGGCAGCAGTGGGCTGGGGAAGGGAGGGGAAGAAGAGGAGAAGGCCCTGCATGGTGAGGAGCTGGTGTCTCTGTCCCCTTTGGCCTAAGGAGCCTTCCAGTTTGGTGAATTCTCTTGCCAGCTGGAAGTGGCCCACTTTGAATGCACAAGCTCTGGGAGACCCACAGTCCTCCCAGGACCCACCAATCCCCTAAGAATCTTACAATCTGAGTGAGTTTTGGAGGGTGTTGGTTGTGGATCTGGTGATGTAGAGACCAAGAGTCTGAGATTCCCAGGTTGAGACAGCTGCAAAAATGCTGCTTGTCTATAAAGAGAGAAAAATAAGCTGTACCCTTCATGCAGAGCCCTGGTACAGTTAGCAGAGTGCTACTACGGGTGTCCCCCAGCACTCCGGGCCAGAAGCTTTTGCCTGAGGGAGGGCTGGTGATGTCCACAGTATTGGGACTTGGGATCAGGAAAGTCCTCATCTCCATGTCCCTTCCCAGGCTCTAGTGCTGCTTCTGCTCTTCTGCCCTACAGAATCCTCTCTGCATTTGGGTCTTTACTTGGAGAGTGCAGACAACTTTAGACATGAGCCAGAGGCTCTCAGGTTCAGGACAGTGTGTGTTCTGCCTTCCTCTGTCTTAAAAAGTGTTCATAGCACTTCTCAGACCCTGTGGGGCAGCCTGCATGCCAGAAGTAATGCTCCCCTGTCTCTCCCTCTTCCTTCTAGTTGTCATAGTCCAAGCAGGGGCAGTAGGAATGTGTTGCACGGGATGCAGTGACAGGGAAAATGAGGGGCTGTGACTTCCCTGGTAGGATAGAAGCACCATCATGTGTGCAAGTAACATGGTGCCTGCCATTGCAGCTCAAAACTTTGCTGGGGAAGTGACCCTATGTGAGCCCAGAGCCCAGTGCTCTGCTCCCACTAAGTTCTTAGGCCGCCAATAGCACTAATCTAGTGCCTGGATCTGTCATGGTAAAAGGGCTCTCTGACTGATCAGGAGCTGGTACAGGTGAGAGGCAAGAAAACGGAACAATCCTACCTACCCTTTCCACTAGACTCAGTCCCTTGAGGAATCAATATGGTATCAGTACATGGCTTCTCAATGGGAGTATTTCAAAGGTAACGGAACTTATATTCATAAATGAGGTATGTAGCACTTTTTTCTAAGTTGAGTTTGCTAACTTAATTGTCCGACCTATATATACAGAGGGTGTCAAAATAATGTATGCACATTTTAAGCAAGAAAAAAAGCTATATTAAAACTGTAATACGTAATATATACAAATAACAAGAGATGAATATAAGTCATGTTGAACACCTTGTAATTGCAGAAGTCATATTTGACTTGAATATTATAAATTTAATACAGTTTTTTCCTGGCTTAAAAAATGTATACACTGTTTTTGGCACTCTCCTTAGTTATGCTATATGTATATTTAGTAAATATTTGAGGTATATTAAAGCACTGAGAAATGATTAACGAATCTCTGTGTTAGGTTAGAAAGACTACTTTGACAAAGAGAAAGCAAGTTTTTTTTTTTTTTTTTGAGACAGAGTTTCATTTTGTCACCTTTGGTAGAGTGCCATGGCATCACACTCACATGTGGCATCATCAAGCTCTTGGGCTCAAGTGATTCTCTGGTCTTAGCCTCCCAAGTAGCTCAGACTACAGGCACCCCCCACAACACCCAACTATTTTTAGAGATGGGTGTCTTGCTCTTGAGCTCAAGCAATCCGCCCAGCTAGGCCTCCCAAAGTGCTAGGACTCTAGGCATGAGCCACCATGCCTGGCCAAGTTTGAGATTTTGAAAAATGATCTATATCTCGAGAGGAGTGAATGAAATGCCTTCATGAATAAAAGGTAAAATTTCTAAAAAGTATTTATGAAAATACAAATTAAATGTTGGAATTTAGAATTCTGAAGAATAGAAGGAATAATAAATAAGGAAAATAAAAATTTCAATACAATAGGAAGTAATAGAAGATAGCAGGTAAAAACGTTTCAAGAAATATCTAGAAATTCACACATGTACACAAGTTTATGAGGTTGCATAGGAGGCATTGAAGGGGTGCTGCTAATTGAATCAAAATTTTAAAACCGTGAAAAATTAGACATGTCCAAGCATTATGTCAAAGTAGCATGACTTGAAGGGCTTAAGATCAGCAAGTCAAAACAAGAAAGTAACTGCAATTTCTAAGTGATAAGATGAAGAGTGTGGGATGGTAAACCTCTAGTAGTTTTTCTTTTTTAAAAATACTATAAAATTCCTTTATATCCTGTTTATCTACTGAATGTCTTGTGTTATTATGAGTTAATTTGACACAGTTTCAAGTTAACTCATGAGGTTTTTTTTTAACTCTTCAAAATAAAGTCAACAAGTTTCTCTTTAGAAATAAAATAGATTACAGATATGTTCTTTAAGGAAACACGAGAGGTCTTGTGCCTATAGTGCTTGGTTCCACAGTTGCTTTCAACCTGTGTCTACCCTCCTCTATATTTTTTAGTCTTCCTTCCTTCTTTCCTTTCCTTATTTCCATTATTTTTTATTTGTTTATCTTTTTAGAGACATCAGTTTTGCTGTGTTGCCCAGGCTAGACCAAAACTCCTCAGCTCAAATGATCCTCCCTAGACCTCAGACCCCCAAATAGCTGGAAATACAGGCTTGTGCTACTGCACCCAGCTCCTTCCTTAAAAAAAAAAAAAAAAATAATGTGTGTGGTGAGTTACATTTTCTACTGAAAGCTTTTGATAAAATGAAAAGTGGAAAAATGCTATATCAAGGTTAGGCCTTATGCATATTTATTCATTTATTGAACAATGTTTTATTAATACCTATTTCTGTCAGATGTTTTTCTAGGCATTGAGGATAAAGCATGGCCTACACAGGTAGTCTCTTTTCTGGTGGTGGTGTAGTGTAGGAAGGTAGACAGTAATAAAAAAAATAGTTTGTAAAATGTCAGAGAGTGTTAAGAGGAAAAGCAATGGAATTGATAGATGATAACTATGCTAAATAGGCTTACCTGGAAAAACCTCTTTAATGTGACAAAATTTAAGCAAAGACTGGCATGAAATGAGGAAGGAAACCATATGGCTATGTTGGTGGAGGAGAAGAGATAAAGCATTACAATTTATAAGATGCATTACAAAATGTATTGTTTTATTTGAGTTCTTCAATAACCATTGGATGATTGAGATATATTATTATCTTTCTTAGTCCTGGGAAAACTTAAAGTTGAGAGAGGCCAGGTAAGTTGAAGATAGCTGCCTAGTAAAGGGAGGTGATATAATTGAATATTAAATCCAAGTCAAATATTTTTAGTTCAGCAACAAATATATTGTCATTCATTAGGCAAGTGGCCTTGGAAAAGTTGCTTACTTCCCCTAAGCCTCAGTTGCCTAATTATTAAAATGGAGATAATAGTGACCCCACAGAGTTATGAGAATTGCAGGATAATTTCTATAAATTATAACACAATGTTTGGTACATGCAACCGGCAAGGCTTGACTCTAGATTAGGGTCAGCAAACTGTGGCTCTCAGGTCAAATTCTGTCTGCAGTCTGTTTTTGTAAGGCATGTAGGCTAAAGATAGTTTTTACATTTTAAATGGTTATGGTTGAAAAAGAACCCCAAAGAACATTACATGGAATTCAGATTTCATTGTTCATAAATGAAGTTTTATTGGAACACAGTCACTCTCGTTCATTTATATTTTGTCTGAAGCTGTTTCATGCTGCGGTAACAGAGCTGAGGAGTTATAATAGAGATCACATAGCCTGTAAAGCTGAAAATTTACAAACTGGCCCTTTACTGAAAAATTTTATCAACTCCTGCTCTGGGTACAAGTACTTAGCTTTGAGGTCCAAGCTATGTGTCGTTATCTTTTATTTCTTTTTAGTTTAACTTTTAAATTGACATATACTTGCACATATTCATGGGGGTATATAGTGATGTTCCAATGCATATAATAATGTTTAGTGATCAGATCAGGTGAACTAGCATATCCACCATCTCAAAAATTTGTCATTTCTTTATGTTGCTAACATTTAATATCCTCCTCCTAGCTATTTGATTTTTTTGTTTGTTTGTTTGAGATAGTCTCACTCTGTCACCCTGGGTAGAGGGCCATGTGGCATCATAGCTATCATCAACCTCAAACTCTTGGACTTGAACAATCCTCTTGCCTCAGTCTCCCAAGTAGGTGGGACTATAGATTCCCACCATTGTGCCTGGTTAGTTTCTCTATTTTTATTTATTTTCATTTTCTGCAATTGTTTAATTCAATCATAACTCTGTGCATTGGTGCATTTATGGGATTCAGTATGCTGATTTGATATACAATGTGAAGTGCTTACCTTGAACTGGTTAACACATCCAGCACCTCACTTACTTATTTGTTGTGGTAAGACAATTATATTTTCTTAATAGTTTTGAAATGTACCATTGTATTATGCACATTAGGTGAGGTCCCCCCCAATGCCCTCCCTTCTCTTGGTCTGCCCTCACTTCCTCCTTCCCTTTCCCTCTTTTCCTTCTCCCCTCCTACTTTCTGTATTATAGGTATGCTTTACCATTTGTATGAATGTGCAGATGATTATGTATTGATTTCGTAGTAGTATTGAGTACATTGGATACTTTTTTTCCATCCTTGCAAGCAGCTGATATCTGGTCTGAATTTATGTATCCAGTCAGCCAACCTGTGCTTCTTTAGAGGACAATTTAAACCATTTACATTAATTGAGTGAATTGATAAGCATGGTATTGTTTGGAGTATCAGGTTCTTAAAATGTCCAGTGGATATTTTTAATCCTTTCATCACTGTGGAAGTTAGATTTTGTTCAAAAATTTCTGAGGGAGTTTACTTTGGTGATAGAATATTATGCCAGTCATTGTGGAGGGTGGGTCTGAGAATATCATGGAAAGCTGATTTAGTTATGGAAAATTTCTTCATCATGTGTATGTCATTAAAGTATTTGATTTCTCCATCACAAATGAAACACAGTTTAGGTGGATACAAGATCCTAGGCTGAAAGTTTTTTGTTTTAGGAGATTGAAGGTCAATGACCATCCTCTTCTGGCTTTAAAAGTTTTGGCTAAGAGATCTACGTACATTCTGATATTTCTCCTTTTGTAGGCAACACTTTTCTTATGTCTGGCTGCTTGCAGAATTTTCTCCTTCATCTTAACTTTGGCAAAGTTAATTGCAATGTATCTAGGAGATGCTTTATTTGGATTGAGTCTTGCTGGGGTTCTGAAACTATCTACTATCTGAATTTCTGTATCTCTTGCAATGCTTGGGAAATCCTCCTCCATAAACTTTTGGAGAAGAGGATCTGTACCTTTAGAATTATCTTTTTTTCCTTCAGGAATTCCTATAAGATGAATGTTTGATCTTTTGGAGTGATCCCACAACTCTCTCAGGGAATGATCAGTTTTTGCTTTTCATTTGTCTGCCTCTTTGTGTTTGAGAATGTTCAAAAGCTTTGTCTTTGGCTCAGTGTCTATAGCTCAGTGGTTAGGATGCCAGCCACATACACTGAGGAGGTGGGTTTGAACTTGGCCTGGGCCTGCTAAACAACAATGACCACTGCAACAACAAAAAAAATTAGTTGGGCATTATGGCAGGCACCTATAGTCTTAGCTACTTGGAAGGCTGATGCAAGAGTATCACTTTAGCTCAAGAGTTAGAGGTTGCTGTGAGCTGTGATGCATTCTACTGAGGGCAACATAATAAGACTCTGTCTAAAAAAAATAAAAAGGTTTGCCTTTAATTTCAGGGATCCTTTCTTCTGCCTGGTCAACTCTGTTCCTGTGGGATTCTACTGTATTTCAGAGATCCTTAAATAACTTTTTCATTTCCTGGAGCTCTGATATCTCTTTCCTCAACCTGTTCAAACCTTTGGTTACTTTGTCTTTGAATTCATTAACTTCTTGAGACAACTTTAGAACTACTCATTGGATTTCAATTTCTAATTTTTCTTCCATTCTATTCATCTTATTTGCCATCCATATTCTGAATTCTATTTCTGACATTTTAGCCATTTGTCTATGCATGGCCTCTTCAGTTGTATCTCTTTTGTCCTTCGTTGTGGGGGTTGACCTACTTCACTTATTCAGAGTGAAGAGTTGCCAAAGTTCTTCCATTGGTTCCACCCCATGTTTATTTTCCACTATGTGGCTATTAAAACTGGTAGGGTGAGATTGAATTGGGGGGGTTCCAGGTAGTAGAGTTAATCAGTCCCTTACTAAAGCTCTAGGCTTTGTAACTGTGGCTTATCTACTAAACCCCTACAAAGGCCCCTTTTAGAGTTTTGGCCAGAGACTCTGGGGACCTATTTGGTGAGATAGTGCAGGCTGGCACTGTTTTGAAATCAGCCAACTACTATCCTATCCCAAGAAGTCACAGTATTAGGTTTAAATATCAGCTATAGAGAGATACAGATAGCTGCAGCACCCTGCCCCCACCATTCAGTTCTTTTCCCCTACAGAACTTCATAGGTCAACCTCAGAGTGTTCCTGGGTGGACAACCACAGATGTGAGTTCCAAATTGTCTTGGTCAGTACAAATCCTGCTCAACAGAGAGGGATCCAAGGGTCTGCAACTGCAGATAGTAATTGTCAGTCAATTCCGTTCTGCAACCCCCAGGATATGGATCCTGGTGCTCTTTGGTGAGCTGCCAATTGCCCATCAGTGTCCTAAGTGAGCATCAATGCCCCTGTACCCTGGGCACAATCAAAGCAAGGAGTCTGGGACCTCTACCCCTTGGGGCATCTACACCTCTGCACACTAGCTCAATTGGAGCTGGGGGGGGTCCATGCCCTCACTCACCAGGCTCAGTCTATGCCTGGCAAGCCTCTGCTGGCAGGCTCAGTTGGAGCTAGGGATCCTTGCCCCACCAGGTGGGCACTTTTAGAGCTGGGGCTTCTGTACCCTGTCCCACTTGACCTGACCCTAAGGTAGGTAAATACCCCTATTTGGCAGGCAAAGTCATAACTAGGGGACTGATCCTCCTCCCACCCAGTGTCCCTTTCTTCCTGTGCCCTCTTTCTTCCCCACTAGTCACAGATTCCATCCTGATATTTGGCAGTCCACACTCTACCCAGATCTCTCAGGAAAACATCAGACACTCTGGTCTCTGTAGGGGGCAAAACTTCAGATGCCATGTAAGGGGGGAAGGGTGGACTAGGAGTTTGAAATTGCAGGGAAAATATTTGTTCAATTTTATACTGGGTGAGGTGGTATCTAGGTTCACAAGTGGGACCTCTCTGAAGAAGGAGACATGGTTGTTAGTGGCTCTCTCCAGTGAGGTAAAATGTGAGGTCTTTTGTCCTTGCTCACTTGCAGAGAGCCCACTGTGAGCCTCCTGCTTGGCGGAGGGGTCTCCCTTCAAGAGAGGTTTTGTACCTGTTTTCTTGAATGCTCTTCCATGGAGTCACAGCTTGCATAACTTCTTTCTTGGCTCAGCTCCCCATCTTTGGTTTCATAGAGTCTGATTCTATCCAGTTTTTCTCCTTCTGGTGAGGAGCCTTTGCTGAGTGTTGCTACTAGTTGGATATCTTCCCAGAATCCCTCATTTTTCTATTTTTAGTAGAGAGGGACCTTGTTCTTGCTCAGGCTGGTTTCACACTCCTGAGCTCAGGCAATCTACCCACCTTAGCCTCCCAGAGTGATAGGATTATGGATATGAGCCACCCTGCCCAGTCTCTCTTCATAGCTATTTGAAACCATGAAGTTTTGACTACTAAGTTAGAGAACTTGCCACTGTGTAATTACATTGGTAGCACTGTACAAACTGCTCATAGAGTTTCATAATCTTGGTATATCAGTGTCTGGTGGCTGTGTTCATGACAATGTGTGGGTGTGTTTTGCTGAGTGGAGTTCATTATTGTTGTTGTATGTTTTTTGAGTGTTGTTACAAGAATGTCAGAGCTTGGATTACAGCAAAGAGCAAACATTAAATTTCTCATTACATTTGGCAAGAGTGGAAGTGAAATCATAGACATGTTAGTCCAAGATTATGGGGATAATTCCATGAAGAAAATGACAGTATACAAATGGATCAAATGTTTTTCTGAGGGGAGAGAAAATGTCACTGATGAAGAGAGGTTAGAGCAGCTAGTAATGAGTAGAACTGACAAAAATATTGCAAAAATTTATTGAACTGTGTGTCAGAATAGTTGACTGACTCTGAAAAGCATAGCAGATCAAGTATACATTGATAGAATAACAGAAAAATAACTCAAAATCTCAGCCAACAACACATGGCTTTTGCATCACAACAGTGCACCTGCTGACACAGCACTCTTTGTGAGGGAGTTTTTAGCCAGTGTGTTTTTTTTTTTTTAACCTTTTTTAATTTCACAAACACTTGAACCTATAGTTAAACTTCCACAGCACACAGCAACATAAAATTATGTTGCTCAAAAAAAGAACAAAAAAAAAGAGAATATACTTACTATATCTTTTTTTTCTTTTCTTTCTTTCTTTTTTTTTTTTTTTTCCAAGGCAGAGTCTCATTATGTTGCCCTTGGTAGAGTGCTGTGGCATCACAGCTCACAGTAACCTCAAAATCTTGGACTTAAGCAATTCTCTTGCCTCAGCCTCCCAAGTACCTGGGAGTACAGGTGCCTGGCTATTTTTTTTTTTTTTTGGTTGTTGTTGTTGTTGTTACTGTTGTTTAGTTGGCCTGGGCCAGGTCTGAATTAATGATCTTTAAAAATTTCACAGCACTCCTAAGATCCTCTCACAGCACACTGGTATACTGTGGCACACCAGTTGAAAATTATTGTCATAGAGTCTGTATTACTTTGCATTCCTACTAGCAGTGTAAAAGTATTCCCTTCTATTCACATCCATGCCAGCATCTGCAGCTTCAGGACTTTGTGATGTGGGCTATTCTTATTGGGGTTAGATAATAATTCAGAATGGGAGAAGCTAGTTATATGCTATGAATCTGAAAAGGGCTGATAACTAGAATCTAGAGAGAACTCAAATTAATCAACAAGAAAAGAGCAAACAATGCCATTTATAAGTGTGCAAGAAAAATGAATAGAACCTTCTCTGAAGATGACAGATGAATGACCAACAAACCCATGAAAAAATGCTCATCATCCTTAATCATCAGCATTAACTTAAAAAAAATTAACTTGTAATATTCTCTCTCTCTCTCTATATATATGTATATATATAGCATTTTTAGGCAACAGATTAAATAAAGATATCCTTGTGATATAACTCTCTCAACAAACCCCCATCCTCTTTGGAATAACTGATTGAATATAACATTTTCCTTGAATGCCACTTCTTCCTACCACCAGTTCACCCTCTTTTTGAATCACAACAAATAATCAGGAGCTTAACTACTATAACAAGTCACAGATATGCCTAGGGTTTTTTTCTTTTCTTTTCTTTTCTTTTTTTTTTTTAGCTAGCTGGGATGTAGGTTTTAAAGCTGTCATTTTGGGAGGAAGGGGAAGAGGCGGACCAAAGGAAATAAAGTATCTTTTTTAGTGTGAATCCCCACTTGACTAAATACTCTATTAGAGTAGAAACTCCATCTGACATCTTGTTAGAGTTTTAACACAAAAATATTTCTTTTTTATTAATATCTCTTAGGTTTTATTTTTCAATTTCTAATGAACTCGGAATGGAGAATATATGTTGTTGATAGGCTGTGCTCAAAATACTCAGAAACATGTGTAGATTTAATATTTGAAAAATGGGACTAGATTCTTTATCTTATCCAACTTTTTTCTTTTTATCTTACCTTGTTTGCACATATTGTGTCATATTCTTTTAATAACTCAAAGATATATAACTAATTTAACTATTATCATTTGAATGGACAGCTCTAATATTTTATTACAAACAATGATACAAAAAGTACTTTGATGTGATTTGTACAGATGTTTCTTTAGAATGGTATTAAATGTAAATATTGTCTCAAAGAGTGTGCTTATTTTAAATCTGAGATATTGCTAAATTGCTTTCTAAAGAGCTTTCCAAATTTCTATGCTTCTTAACAATAGTGTTGTCCCCATATCTTAACTAACACTGGTTAAAGTACAAACTATTAATTTTAGGCCAGTCTGATGTGTGTCATATGATACTGCATTACTATTTTAATTATTTCATTCAAGATATGTGACAGCATAGTCACTTAGATGCGTTTATCATTTGTGTTTTCTTTTCTGTACATTGCCAGGTCAACTCATTGCTCTCTAAAAAACATTGAATTGTCAGTTTAAAATTTTATTTTTATGAGCTCTGTCAAAAATTCTGATACTATTTCTTTTTGTCTTACATATGTTCTAAATATTTCCGATTTGTCTATTAGTTATCTTTGAACTCTAATTTTGGTACCTTGTAACCAAATCTATCAATTTTTTTCTTTGTGGCTCTTAGATTGTGAATCTTAAAAAAATTTCAGATACTACTTATAAAAATACTTCCCTATAGATTCTTCTAGTAGTTTTATAGATTTTTGATATTCAGATCTGTCATTCATTTATAATTTTATGTAACTGTAAGTCATCTAAATTAAATTTTTCCTTAGTGGATAGTTAATTATCTTAGCATAATTTACTGACCCATTATTTTTTTAACCACTAATTTGAATGTTATATTTCCCTTATGCTAAACATCCATATATATAGAGTTATTTTTTGATTATATTTTTTATGAAGCAAAATTAAAAAAATTGAAGAACAGAATATATACCAAAAGTACACATATTGTGTGTTAATAGCTTGATGATTTTTATAAACCAAACATACAATTTAACTATTGGATAGGTCAAGAGATAAAATTATTGTATTTCAAAAACCTGAGACAATGGTGTCCCTTCTACTTTGATAGGAGAGAACTTACTGAAATTCAACTTCTATCCCCTTCCTGCCCCACCTTTGCAGGAGAGTGCAGGATCTTACCTTTCCAGTCATTATAAGACAGATAGCTGATGTATTCAGGTAATTCTCATAAACCGCTTTCACTTTAAATCCAACAAGCCTGATGCCAAGCCACTTGAGTGTTCTTCCCACTCCCAAGATTGACTCTAATGGTTGAATTATAAGGGGGAGAGATGGGATATGGAAGTGAGAGCAGATGTTGGATTAGGGGCCTTCACTGGGACAGGCCAGCAGTGACCAGGGTTGTTCTGCCTCCCCATGCCATGGAAGTAGGATTAGGGGTGTCCACCCAGGCCATCTCTTCCCTCTCTGGTTCCTGGCTTACATGAATTTCTCCTTTTTGCAAAAAGCTTAATTGCTTAATCTATATGACATGGTAGAATTTATCTTGAACTTTGCAGGTACTGATAATGTCTCTCTGAGTTTAGACCTGTCATTCAAGGAGCACAAGACCATTTAGGTAAGGTATTTAAAGTTTGAGAACATTGTGGAAGTACGATAGACAATGGAGGCATGGATCTGCCACAGATCCTCCAACATGCTTAACAATTCCTTGCATTCATGATTAATTTGAGATATATGATACTGTGTGTGATGTGCACAAGGGCAGATCCGAGAGGCCTCCTACAGAGGCCTCCTACTTCTGCTATGGTGTTAGAACAGTTTATGCACTTGCCACAGAAGTCCACCAAAAAATAAGTATATTACACAAGGGTTAGCAGAACAATCATCTAAGGTATTTCTAATAAGGCAAAATAAAAAGTTTCCATACCAAGATTATTATGTGCACTAAGACGTGAGAGCTTATCTTGATGAGAATTTTCCAGGACAGTGGCTAGTGCAAAGAGATACTGTTGAGTTTCCTTTATATTTTCCTGACTTGATACCCCTTGACTTCCAATTATGGGGGAACCTTAAAAGAATGTGGTGTACTTTAGAAAACCGGGTACACTGGCAATACTTCAGGAAGAAATAGAGACAGTGTGTGCAGGTGGACACTTTGGTCAATGGTACTCAAGCTGTAGTTCGCCACAATCAGAAGTGTCTGGATGCTGACAGTCACCACTTTGAGCTCCTTTTGCAATTGCAGAAGTCAATGTGACTTGTATTCATCTTTTGTTACTGGCATATGTTGAGCATTATGACTTTAATACAGTTTTTTCCTTTCTTAAAATGGTTATACATTTTTTTTGGCACTCTCTTTATTTGTGTGTGTGTGTGTAATAAAGTGGACATTTAAAATAATATAATGTGATAATTCTGCAAATTAGATTCTCTCACCTCCAGGGCTTGTTTCTTTTACCATTTGTTGTTCTTTGATTGTTTAGTGACGTTTCTGCACTAATTCTATAAAGTCTGTGTTCTTTATCTTATCTAACTACTGATGTGTCTGCTTGGTACACCTAATGGTCAACTCATGGTTGGATAGAGATTTCCTTATATATCTTTATCAGTAAGTCTCTCAGACTTCGCTGAGGGGTTCTATGTGTGTATTGGGGTGTGCTTTGAATACTCCACTGGCAGTTTATAACTCTGTCTCACCTTTAACTTTCTTCTTCGGCAGAGCCTTGAGAACTTCCGCTGGTGATATGAGATTAGCATATTCTTGGGCCTTTCCTGAGTGTGCACATATACGTGGCCTTATAGATCTCAGTGATAAGTTGGATTTGAAGCACCTTATGAATGCTTTATTGCATTTTACCTTTTAAGTTTTTTTTTGGTCATTCTTTTGTCAGCCCTATTGGTAACACTGGTTCAGATAGCTGTGAAGTTAGACTATTGTCAGTGAATGCCCAAGGATAAGCCAGTTTTGCATAAAATCACTCTATGTTAGGTCAAGTATAGACAAAACCCAAGAATGGTACATTTCAAGGAGTTGCTAGATAGGTCAAATAGTAGTATTTTGGGGACTTCAGGTTTTCAGAGGAGCTCTGAACCCATTTTGCCTTCTCTAGTGGCTGCTAGGCAGCCATCATCGTAAGGCTATTGGTTTTCAAGGCTATTACAATGCTAGGTAGGAAAAGGAGATAAGATTAGGAAAAGGAGTCCTGGCACTTGAAGCTCAGAGGCTAGGGGTCTAGTTGCTTACACTGGAGCTGGTAGGTTCGAACCAGCCCGGGTCTGCTAAACAACAACAACAACTACAACCCCGAAATAGCCAGGCATTGTGGCCGGTGCCTGTAGTCCCAGCTACTTGGGAGGCTGAGGTAAGAGAATCACTTAAGCCCTAGAGTTTGAGGTTGCAGTGAGCTGTGATGCTATGTTACTCTACTGAGGGTGACATAGTGAGACTGTCTCAAAAAAAAAAAAAATTAGGTAAAGGAGATAAGATTAGGGGAGGTTAAAATGCCATAGAATTTGCTGCTCTTACCAAGTTTTTTTTTTTTTTTTGCAGTTTTGGCCAGGGCTGGGCTCGAACCCGCCACCCCTGGTATGTGGGGCCGGTGCCCTATTCCTTGAGCCACAGGCACAGCCCCAGTGGCTTTAGAACAAACATTCATTGCCTTGTGCAAGTTTTTGTTAATTTCCAGAGTTCTGAAATGTTGGTTTTGACGATTTTTGCCAGTGTTCGTTCTCATTGCTTTTTTATGGAGATGTGGATTTTCTGAGCTCCTTACTCTGTCATTCTTAAGTGTTCTGATCCTTAGTCTGTAACTCTGAAGTATTCTGATGAATTAATCTGAATGTTGATTTATTTTAAAATTTGGCGTTGTTACAGGGGTACAAGTGAAACTCTCTAAGAGTAGAATCAGAACGTTTTAAAACAATAACTGAAAAAATGACATGAAGGCTGTGTTGATCAGTTTGATGGAAGTATTTTGGATTACATGTGAAAACCCCACACTATACCCCAGAAATGCATTAATGTACATAGTTATCATTCAATAAAAAAATAATAAAATAAAATAAAATTTGGCGTTGTTATATTCTTAATTTTGAAAACAATTTAAAATAGGGACTAAGAAAGACTGACATAAATAAATGTGGGATATCAATGTGTCTAGCTTTCGTAATTAACTACTATTAAACTTTTTATCCTAGTACTTTTTTGAAATCTATTAATAATACAAGATTGTTGTGGTTTAATTATTTGGTTGTTTCTGTCCTAAGGAGTTACCTATCTGAAGAAGCACTTGAGATAATTGACAATCCAAGTAAAGGCTAAGAGAACAGCTATGTTTTCTGAAAAACATGGGTTTAATTTTGTTTTTTATGAGTGTATGACTTTAGACATGTTTTTAAGTCTCTGATTTCCAATCTTCTCATTTATATACTAGGAACCATAAAATATGCCTCACGGGGTTATGTTGAAGATTGAATGACACGATACATGTAAAGCTCTTTCCTCAATAAATAGTACCTATTATTATTTAAAATTGAAGCAGTGGTTTAGATATAATTTCAGTGGAATAAAATTAGCAGGTAGGATGGTTTATTCATTGTCAGAAATTTAACATCCTCCTACCTCTTTTAGTTGGTTACTTTGTAGTTTTCTATACTGCTTTTTTCTTTTGTGATTTTTAAGGATCATTTATATACATACATACATATATATATATATTTAATTCCAAAGCACAAGAGAGAGTTTTTCTGATTGTATCCTCATCAATTGCAATGGTCTACATCCTCCGGGGGCCAGGAAATCCTAGTGGGGGTAACTGGATAAAGGTTATCCACCCTGAGCAGTAGTAGACTTATTACCACTTTATGTGATATAATAACATCATGTATATACCTGGCAAGCAGTGATAAACACAGGTATTTTGCAGAACGCTATCTACCTATCTTTATCTGCTAAGTTTCTGTAACCAGTGCTAGATAACACCAGCGCCCAAATGTCAAACTCTTTTTTCTTTGTTTTATTTTTTGAGACAGAGCCTCAAGCTGTCACCCTGGGTAGAGTGTTGTGGCATCAGAGCTCACAGCAACCTCCAACTCCTGGGCTCAAGTGAGTCTCCTGCCTCAGCCTCTCAAGTAGCTGGGACCACAGGTGCCCGCCATAATGCCTGGCTATTTTTTGGTTGCAGCCGTCATTGTTATTTGGCAGGCCCAGGCTGGACGCGAACCCACCACCCCAGGTGTATGTGGCTGGTGCCCCAGCCACTTGAGCCACAGGGGCCGAGCCCAAATGTCAAACTCTTACTAGCTTTTGTATTTTCTCATATCATATTATGCAGTTACCCATGAGTAGGTGCTAAATTTACCTAATAGATAACCTGGAAAGAATAGCACTATTGTAATTTTGAGGAGTACCTACACAAATAATTAAAAACAAAACCTATATTAGGCAAAATGTACATTCAAACATTTTAAATCATTTTCTTAGTTAAATAGAATAAAAACCATTCCATGTAATCTTGACTTTAGGGTTCATAACGTGTAAATGCCCACACATTTTATTTAGCTATATTTGAAATCCTATCTGTGTATATGAGAACCAAATATTTATGATAAAATTACAATTTTTTGCTACTAGTCCTTAACTTTAAATTGCCATGTACACAATTTATTGGAAGTAGGATGCACAGAGAATATCAGTTGTTTTAGAAACTGTGTGAATTTTGTTAGTCTAAATGAGATTGTTCTTCCCAAGAATTAGGACTTCTCTTTAGTCTAGTCCTGTGCTTTGTGTTGGGTTTTGTGATGATCTTTCATGTTACACTTACATGTGATTTGCTCCTTTGGTCCAGTGACCAGTTTCAGAGGTTAGCAGTTTCCCTGTGTTTTTATTCCCCGCCTTCATTTACTTAAGTCATTTAAGGAAAGAGTTATTTTCTACCATATTTTTATAGGTGATTTGAAAATTCTTATGAAATTCAAAATGTTTCTTCTTTTTTTAAGTGTAAAGGATATTATAGTGCTAGTCTAGAATTTGTGTACAAAAAAGGTAATTGAAATAAAATAGCAGAGTCAACCATCGTAGGCCAGAGTACTCCCATCATCATCTATATCATTGGTTGTCTGGGCCTAGAATTATTTGACAAATGACATCTATAGGGCTTTCTCTAGAAACTAAAGAGATTTTGCCCCCAAATGAAAATGGAAGAGAGAATAATATTTATATAGGGACTACAATGATCCAGATGTGTTAATAATAAGTTCTTCATACATTACATAAGCTTCTCTCCAGTTCTGAGGAGCAGTCATTCCTATTTTTCTTTTTTTTTTAAATGAGAATTTCTTTTTCTTAGAGATGTTAACTATTTGCCATTAGTCATATCACTAGCAAAGACTGAGAGCCAAACTAGGTCTACCAAATGCACAATTCCATGCCCTTTTTTAATAAACTTTTTGAGAGTCATGTAAATGTCAGATTAAGGGAGTAAATTAACACCTCTATTAAATATAAAATGTTAAAGAGAACATTTACATAGCTTTTGGTATAGTGGTAGGTGCTTCAGAGTGGCGAAAGCAACATCTCTTTTTAAAGCAGATATTGATAGGTAAGGAAATAAAAATCAGGCAGTATTATTTCCCCTCATCCTCCTTCTCCCAAGTTGGCAAATTTTTAGAGTTTAATGTAATATTTTAGTTGTCTATAAAGCAACCCCCCTCTGGATGTAGGCTCTATTTGAATTACATGGAAGGCTGCTCCCAAAGCCTGTTGAGCATCTTTCTTAAGAGCAATTTTTCTTCAATAGGATACTTATAATTCTCATTATTTGATAATTTATTTCCCCTGTAGACCAACAGTTTTCTTGGAGTAACTATTCAGTGATTAGAGTACATTTATGGAGTATCTGCTCCCATTTTATAATTTCTTTGACTCATCCGGATCTGCTCTCCACTCTTCTCTGATTTTTTATCCTGGGAAGCCGATTTTATGAAGTGCACCAATGGGACGATTTGCTCTCTGGCTTCCTGTTGGGATTACCCAGTGGTAGTCACCATCAGGAGACTAGAGGGCTGGGAGAGAGACGATTG
Source organism: Galagoides demidoff (assembly GCA_963574575.1). Classification (NCBI taxonomy): domain Eukaryota; kingdom Metazoa; phylum Chordata; class Mammalia; order Primates; family Galagidae; genus Galagoides; species Galagoides demidoff. The sequence continues at coordinate 20,951 of CAUYQV010073139.1, forward strand.
GGGAACTTTTTTCTTCTTCTTCCTGTTATATTTTCTGCAATATCTTTATCAGGTTGTTTGAATCTATCTACAACAGACCATTGCTTCTATACTCTATTGAGGCTCTAGAAACTTCTCTTGCCTCCTTTTCATGCATCATTCCCTAATAGTAATTCTGTCTTGTGAGTCTACACTTCTGTAAATAGTACCTTCATTATTTCCTTTAAGTGTGAAATCCACGTCCTTCTGGAAGCCTGACTGACACACAGGTAAGCACTGAGCAATATACCAGCCTCTGTGCTCCAGGCAGAGCAGAGGCTGATTCTTAACTTAGGGAAGAGACACTATTAACAAGCAACAAGGAGACACTTCCATATGCAATGAAATATAAAAGTACAAATTCACACAGCCAAGTGGTTCAGTAATTTACTGTGGCGATAGAAGAAAGAAACTAATGTGGTATTAGTATAGTGAATCTTAAAAAGTATACATTTGGTAAAGCTAAATACTTAAAAAATTGTCTTCAGTATATATTCTAAGCAATTTGATTCTCAAGGTGTAGGACATGGCCTAATAAGAATGACATAATTGGACCATCTTACTATAAACATATAGTAACTAATTTCAGAGTATGATACATGAGAGTTATTTCTTTCCCTAAGACATGGAAAGGTATGTTGCTCACGGAATTTTCAATTTGAGTGTAGTATAACCTTTATTAACTTAACTTTTGAGTGGTTCACTGCTTTAGTAGTTAAAGATTGGGTGATAAAATCTTTAGGGAAATTAACTTTTGGGTGGTATAGGAAAATTGACTTTTGAGTTCTTAGGGAATTTGACCTGGAGTTCTATGGTTTTATCTAATTTGAACTGTAAAGTCATTGGATAAGTATTGAATGGGATATTTTTGGTAATTTTCCACAGATTTGAATTCCAACTCACATCTGATAAAGGACTTGAACCCAACATTTATAAAGATCTTTTATGGTAAGAGAAACAACCTAATTTCAAACATGGGCAAAATACTTAAATAGCTCACCAAAGAAGATGTACCAATGCAAATAAGCACATGAAAAGATGCTCATCACCATTAGTGATCAGGAAAATGCAAATTAAAACTATATTGAGATATGCGTGCCATCACAGACCTTATCATGAATGATGATGAGGTTGTGGTATAGCTGGAAATCTTATATGTTGTTGACAGGAATGCAAAATGATACAGTTATTTTGAAAAATAGCATTGGCAGCTTTTTTACATTTACCATATGATCTGGCAATCCCACTTTAAAGTATTTAATCTAAAGAAATAAAAACAGGTTCATAGAGAGGCCTGAAATCCAGAACCAATAGAAGCTTTATTCATAATAATAAAAAACTAGAAACAAGGTAAACGCCACATAATGCTTGGCATCATGTTCCTGTGATGGAATGCTACTCAGAGGTCAAAAGTAGCAAACTAAAGATTCCTGAGACAACGTGGATGATCCTCAAAAGCACCATGTTAAATGAATGAATTCAGATACAAAAGCCTGCATACTGTATGGTTCCAATTTGTATTACATTCTAGAAAAGCCAAACTTACAGGAAAAGAAAACAAATCATGGTTGCCATGGCTGGGAATTGGAGGGGCTGTGATTGGCCATAAAGTGGAATAAAGGAGCTTTTCTAGATGGTGGAAATGTTTTGTGATTTTTTTAAGGGTCTTGCTCTGTCACCCAGGCTGGAGTGCAGTGGTGACATCACAGCTCACTATAAGCTCAAACTCCTGGACTTGAGCAATTCTCCTGCCTCAGCCTCCTGAATAGGTAGGTCTACAGGGATGTCCCACCCACTTGGCTAATTAAAAAAAAAATGTAGAAAGGATAGGGACAGGGAGTCTTGATCTCCTGGTCTTAAGTGATCCTCTGCCGGGGCGTCCCAAAGTGCTTGGGATTATCGGCATGAGCCTCTACCTCTAGAGGAAATGTTCTGATTCTTGATTTTGGTGGTGTTTATATGACTGTATATGTTTGTCAAAACTCATCAAATTGAACATTTAAAAGAGTGAGTTTTATTATGTATAATTATAGCTCTAGAAACCTTAAAAAAGGGAAAAATATTGGCAGTTTACTTTTTGATAACACACGGGTATTCAGTTACTCTCTGAAGCTGTTGGTAGTATATTTTGATATTGGGCATATTTCAAGGTATTCAGCTTATTTGGAATTTAAAGCTCCCAAGGATATAAGATTACTAATACTTCTGAATAGCACATTATTGGAAAAGTAGAGGAAGCTAATGTAACTTATTTCTTTTGGTAAAAATCTCACTTAATTGCTCTTGTGCAACAAAAATACCTGTGCATATTATGAATGATGGATAAGGATGAAGTAGCTAAAAATTCTAAGAGAGGAAGAAAGACTGTAGAGTTAAGGGTCCTTGAAAATGATAATTTCCAATTAGGGACAATAAGCAATTCAAAGAGCTATATCCAGCAAAACTAGGTTTCCATAAATCTAAGCCAGTCAGACTAGGGAGTTTCTCTCTGAGTTCCCTGAAAGAGCTCTGAGGTGCCCTTATGTTGGCCAGATTAGATTTATATTAAAGTATCCAGGACTATTCTTTTTTTAATTTTTATTTTTTGGTGGTGGTTGGGGAGAGGATTCGATTCGTATCAAATGATCGAATAAATCCTTCACAGGATACTTAAGCAGTGGAAATTTTGGAAACAAAGACAAAAACAAAAGTCCACTATTTAAAGAGGTACACGTTCCTCATTTCTGGCCTCTATCTCTTTATGACCTTGTTACTTTATTACTATCGAAAAATCCATCCTGAGTAGTTCATGTTTTTACTTTTTACTTTAAAATTTTATTTAAAAGTGGTCATTTGTTATTTTTTTTGCCAGTGATCTTATTTAGTATTCATTGCATAAATTTGTTGCTTGTATTTCCTTGTCTTCCCGGCTGTTTGTTCTGTGGCTAACAATTTATAATTTGTTTCAGGCAACATATGAATCCTTCACTGTCTGACTGCATTTTTTAGCAATATTAAATTATTCCATTTTTATATTTCTTAGGCTTTCTCTGTGGGCTCTCTCTGTGGTGGCATAAGAACAAGAGTTCTTAAATTTTATGTGAACTCTGTGTGCTTCAAAAAGGGGTAGTGTCCCCCTGAGCTGTCAAGGAGTACTCCAGGAGTCAGCCTTCTCAGTCAAGAGTAGCTGGTTATCATCCAAAAAATATTCCCTCAGTCAAGTGTGACAGGATTTCTGCTTTCCCAATGCCAGCCTTATTTTAGATGTTCTAAGAATTAGTGTTTCGTATGTAAATGAGGATCTTGTCTCTTCATGTAAGAGGACTCCTGTGCCTTGAGTGCCTACCGTTGGGGGTAAGATACTGGCACTTTACATTTATTTTTTGATCTTCCTCAAAATTCTGTGAGATGAGTCGAACCAGTTTTACAAATGAGGATATTTAGGCTTGAGATCTAAAGTGTCTAGTTCCAAGTGTCTCACAACTTAGTGAGGAGCAGGGGCATTTAAATTGTATATATTTTATTGATGTTCTGTTAGAATTTAACAATAAGGCATTTTGCTACATTCTATAGAAAACAAAAAGAAAGAGAAGTTGTCAAAGTAAAAGAGGAAGAGGATGTAAAATTTGTTTCTTTCATTGTGACTGCTCCAGGATTTTATAAAAACTCTAAAAAGCCATTGAAGTCACATACCTTCGTGTTTATTTGTTTTCACACAATATCACACCCATGTTGATGGAGAGAAGAAACAAGATTTTGTATAATAAGAAGTTTTGGAGATTTTTCAGCATTCAATTAATTTTCAAAGTTTTAACTGAATTAAAATAAGATTTTCCTATTGGCGATCTCTGTGTTCAAAAGAAAAATGTGGTGTTGTGATTTTTATGTTCTTTTTAAAAATGCCTTCAACCTTTTGAAATCACAAGAAATGTATTTTTATGTTATATATTAATTAGGAGAATTACAAATGCACATTTTGCTGGAATTAATTCTCGCACTAATTTGAGGAGCATTTTACAGTCTCTGATAGTTATAAGCAGTCCTGAAAAGGGCCTGTGACTATTAGCTACTGAGCCCAGTTCTGCATTTACACCAAACATCTCTGTAAAATATAATTTACCCAACTTTTGTTTTGGTTATTTCTATGTAACCAGATACAACTTATTAGTCAGAACATTTTTGACATGATCTAGCACCGTCGACTAAATTACGTAAAGAAAAACTGAATTTTGTATCCCTGAGAAGTGGGTATATTAAATGCCATAGATTTTTTAGATGATTCATTTAAATTAAAATGGTTGAAAGTCTGTTGACAGAATCCAAAAAGAACTTGGCAATGAGTTCTCAGTACAGACTCTGAACAGATAGAAATCTTTCAGATTTTATTAAATGGCATTTCCCTCCCTTTTTGCTTTTACCAATCAATAAGATAATTATTATAAGAGCTAATAGAAATTGATCCAGGAACCACCTAAGTGGTCCTTCCTTTTTGTGTGTTTCTGATTACACACAGGGTTAAATATGTTTGAAGGTCAGAATTAAAATAAGTTAAATTCATGATATTTCTTGTTGTTTGGAAGAGTTTGGCTATATTCATTTATTCATTCATTATTAGGCGTTTACGAGCATCTTTCATCTTTCCTCCAAGAGTTTATAATTTAATGATGAAAGTAAGATGTACATGCAGATATAACATTAAGCAGAAAATATACTCAAAGGAAGAGGCACTTACAAATTTGTTATATTTGTTATATATCATATCAGAAAGAAGCGTAACTTTTCAGGGTACAATGTCAAGGAAGGCTTCCTGGAAGAGGAGGCATTTGGACTATGCTTGACAGGTGATGCTGGTGGAGGGAAGGGCATTCAAGTTAGAGGGGATGGACTGAAGATCTTAAAAGGAAAACTTTGGGTGTGTATGCAGAACTGGGAGTGGTGCAATTTGGCATAAAAGAAGGTAGTAAAATCAAGAAATAAAGTGGGACACTCTGGATATGCTGAGATTCTAGATGTGTTGCAAAACAGCATAAGGAATTTGAGAAATCAATTGGCACTAATGCAGCCATTGGAGAACTCGGTGTACCACAAAGAATTTCAATGCCCTTACAAGAGATGTTAAGACATTATTTAATAAAATGTATACTTTTCCCTCTCCACTCTCTTTTTCCTTTGATGTACTCTCTAATGAGTAAAAAGTAAACTTTTCAAGACTTCTAAGTTACATCTCATGCCAACTTACCTCAAATCAACATACTTATTTACTGAATTTCTATTACACATAAGACCCATTGTGTTAATTGGAGGGCATTTCTTCTCAAATCTTTCTACCAAAAGATCCCTAAGACAGAATATTAAACCTTTTACCCTCAGGGTTCTTGAGAAACAGGTAAAATAACCAGCATGCACAACATCCTTTAAAGTTTTTTGTTTTATTTTACATGTGGTCTTTTGTTGGGCTTTAAACAATGTAAACAAAATTTTAAATTCTTACTTGTATTAAAACTGAGGTATGCTTGGTTATTCCCACAGAAAGTCTTTGAGTAAAATCCACACTTGAAGATGAGCAAAGTTTATGCCACGATGTTATGTACATACTCTAGACTATTGCCCTTTCTGGGTTCATTTTACCCAGTTTGAGGCATATGGAATAAGAAATGTCTACAACCTTAAGAACTTTAAAAAATACATCAAGAAGATAAAATGAAAGGATTTTGTGGTTACTTAGCTTTTATTAAAATTTCAATTCAGGGGTGGTGCCTGTGGCTCAAAGGAGTAGGGGGCTGGTCCCATATGCCGGAGGTGGAGGGTTCAAACCCAGCCCTGGACAAAAACTGAAAAGAAAAAGCAATTAAAAAAAAATTTCAATTCAGTTATTCAAGATATACCATTAGGCAGGGATTAATTGAAAACTGTCCAGACAGAAAATAAGCATGTGAAATGCCAGAGGAGAAAAAGAAACCATTACTTCAGCATTTTATGTTTGATCCCATAGTGCTAATGTAGTATTATATTTTTCATTTTAAAAGAAAATTGATTTTAATAATATGCTTGAGTGCAAATATAGTGTAAATTAAAATATTACCTTGAAAGGGGTAAAATAAAAAACATTTTAATCAGATCAGTGATAAGCATGTAAAGATTTAGACCTTTTCACCATATTCTTTTTTCTAGTAATCTTTGGTTTCTTTATGTCATCGATTTCTTCTATGTTTTTTAAAAATGTTTATGACAAGTGGAATCTCTTCTTGACTTTATTTTGGTTATTATAGTTAATTCCAGTAGGTCTCAAACTTGTTTTCAAAGGGAGGAGCCTTTTTTCCCTAGTGATTCTAATTATGATATAAATCTATAATTCTTAACACAGAAGTGCAGTCACACTACTGTGCATCACACAGTAAAGCAGTTTGTGGCGATTTAAACAGCAGCATCCCATTTTTATTTAAAACATATATTCTGAATATTCTGTAAGAATGTGTAATGAAATGTTAACAGTGGTTATCTATATGCATTTTATAATGTTTTTGTCTATGAGCAAAACAATTTTAATCATAGAAACAATACAGTTATTTAAGATAGTGCTTAGAATAATATTCTGCTGGGCTTTGGTTTTAGGGTGTTGACTTCTGGCAATTTTGATTTTGTTTACTCTTGTCTTTGAAGTGCTGGTGTTAGATTGGACGGCTCTTCTTGTAGTTCCTGCTGTCAACTCCCTTGCAAAGATGGACCCTGTTTGATAGTGTTGGTTTCAGTGGGGAAGAGCCATCAGTTCTAAAATCATTTGATAGGGGTTTGCTGTTGTTGTCTTCCTTTGGTTTTATTTACATTCGTGGGGATGTGGTCACTTAGCACAGGCATGTAGGAGAAATGCCAACCCTAATACTGGGCATCTCCGTGGAGAGAGTTCCGGCGTTCGCAGCAAGCCCCTTTCTCCAAACACTCAAACCCTTGCTGTTTTGTCCATTGATAATAGCTGGTAGGTTTAGGTAACCCAAGAGACAGATGCACTTTATTTCTCTGAATATCCTCCTTGTTTTTCTTCTCTTATCTTTTTAGACTCGTTCTGTGCCTCTGGAGTTCTAGCTCTGATCTCTCCTATATCTATCATCCTACACTTGCTTTTGGAGTAGACAGCTCATTCATTTGTAGGAATCTCACACTGGATGGAACAAGAGCGGTCACAGGCAATCATAACCACAGATCATATGTTTTCCATCCTTTCCAGGGTGATTCTGGGATTCCCTTACAGGATCGATATTGCCTTCTTTTCATCTCCATCACCCAGGAATGTACAGTCCATCTTTGTCTGTGATTTACAAAAGTAAAGTTATTATTTCCACTTCCTACATATAGAGTTTTATTGAATATGCTTTTTCTCAGCATCCATCTCCATACTGTGTAACTCTCAATTCAATTCAGTTGAAATATAAAATTTCACACTCTATCTACCTCTAATATCAATGTGAAGGTAAAATAAAACAATGAAAGGAATCACAACACAGTGAAAGAGGGTTTAGAGTCCAATAGACACGGGTTTGAATCGGTGACCTGTCTGAGCCTGAGTTTCCTTATCTGCAAAGGGCAGATAGAGATCCCATCTGCAGTGAGGACTGACAGCACATGTAGGATATCTAACACATTCTCTGGTAGTTATTGGAAATTATGGATGTGAAAGTATTTTATAATTTACAAAGACCTTTCTAAGTAAAGAATTAAGATTCTCCTCCTTCTGAGACTTTCCACCTTGATGCTCCTCTCATTCACATGCCTGAAGCCTCCAGCATGCCTGGCGGTCACCAAGATCCATAATGTTCTTGCCCTTTTCTTTAGTTTCTTTTGTAAGTGTACTTACTGTTTTCTCCTCTTTTCACCGCTGTGCTCTGATGGAGCTTCTTGTCTGAATTACTGATTAAGCACCTAGCATATGTTCCCATGCACTTAAGTATATGTTTATTTTATTTTACTTTTTTAAATGTGTTATCGTTTCTTCTCAATTAGCACTTAGCACAATATCTGGCTAGCGATGCCTTGCTCCTTGGTATGGATTGACAAAAGGATTAATAGAAATCCTGTGGCAGTAGGCTTGGCCACAGACGGACTGGCTTGGTGAAGGGATGTGGAATGAACTTTAGAGTCCAGTCTGGTTAGAGTTTCGGCTCTGCCACTCACCGTCTCTAGGGACTTCCTTACTATCTCAGGTTTTTTTCCTTTAAACTCCAGAGGACATAAAGGAGATTATTGTTGTGAGAAGTGTTAAAGATCTGCCTTGGGATAGAGCATTTGTCTTAGCTATGTTAATTTGGATTCCTCTTTCCACCCTCCTCCTCAGATTATATTTTTCTTTTTATATTATATTTTAATTACCTTCGATGGTAGCACAACCCTTGTCACTTGCCTCACTTTTCTCCTACCCACTCGAATGTCAGATCCTCACACAATTTAAAAATAGAGAGTTTTCTGCTATTTATTTTTACGCTTGGGTGTTTTGGGGGCAAGTGGGTGGGAACACTGACTCCTTAATTGTCACATTTCAAAGGAAATCTTGCAAGTGTACAAAAATTATAAAATAAAAATGTTTATTCTATAGTGGAAATTATTGGTCCAGCATTTATTATCATTCTTCCTTTTTCATAAGAATACCCCCCAGCGTTTGGGTAGCTGTCCACAGCCATGTTGTCATGCACTTTGAGGAAGGTGAGCACAGCCTGACTCTGTGGAGGTGGTCTTGGTTGGTGGGAGGCTTCTCAATCTCACTCTTATAAAATTTATTGTTCAGGAGTGCTAGGTATAAGCCAGGCAGCCTAAATTAGTTCCTCCTTCAGGAGGGGACATGAGGCCCAAATTTAGGGTGACCAGACATCCTGCTTTTTAACAATTTGTCCCGAGTCCCGCGGCGTTTTTAAAAAGTCCCGATTTTTGGAAAGAATGCATGAACAGTCGGGAGACAGGAAGGGAATATACGGTTTTTGGCTGCCATGTGGCTATTTCACCAGAATATGAGTTTATAATATTTTTGTTAATTTTATAATGTCAAACTCTAATAATAACAAATAATTGTTGAGAAGTGATTATCGAGAACTGCTTATCAAAGTTTGCATTGTTGTCAGGCCCTGCCCTGCCCGGTCCCCTGCCACACCCCCTGGCCATGTTGTCCCGCCTTACAAATGTTAAAATCTGGTCACCCTACCCAAGTTGGGTCAATACAATGCGAGAGGGGAGGGTTATTTAGAGCTTCAAGAAATGTAGTCTTCTGACTCAGAGGAGAGAAGTGATTTTCTCTCCCTTTGGACTCTGGGATGTGTGGATATGAAGCTGAGAACTGCCACAGACATTTTTCTGACACAAAGGAAGGTATGCTGATCCTGAATCCAACTTAGGGGAGGGAACAGTAAAGGGGATTTCGATAAATAAAACTGAAATAGTGGGCTGGGCACAGTGGCTCCTGCTTGTAATGCCAACACTTTGGGAGGCTGAGGCAGTAGCATTGCTTGAGGTCAGGCATTCAAGACTAGCCTGAGCAACATAGAAAGACTCTGTCTTTACAAAAAAAAAATTAGCCAGGTGTGTTGGCTGTCTCTGTTAGTCCCAGCTAGTAGAGAGGTTAAGGTAGGAGGATTGCTGGTGTCCAGGAGTTTGAAGTTGAGTGAGATATCATGATGCCATTGAACTTTAGCCCAGGTGACAGAATGGGATACTGTCTCAAAAACAAAAACAAAAAAGTCAAAACCCCTGAAATACTGAATTCAGTCTATCCTGAGGTCTAGCCTGCCTATAGACTTGTGTTTAAGAAAGTCTAAACCTTATCGTTTAAGTCAGTTTAAGGAAGGTTTTGTGTTGTATGTATCTGAAGACATCTTAAGATGACACATGATTTTAAAGTGGATGTTTTCTCCAGGGGTGAACGTGTGGTCTAGACCAGTACTGTGAATAGTACTTCCTGAGATGAGGGCAATGTTGCATTTAAGTTCTCCCCAATCATGTAGGCATGAGTTGTATGTGGCTATAGGACTGAAATGTGACTAATGTAACTCAGGAACTGAATTTCTAATTTCATTTAGTTCCCCCTTTCTTACATTTATTTTCTGTTGATACATAACAGATGTACATATTTTCAGGGTACATGTGATAATTTAAAAAATGTCTATTTTAAAATGCTATTGAGCGGTTCGACTTCCTCTTATGTACCCATTATCAATGCCTTCCTTGCCAGGTGGATATTTCTCAGATTTTCCCCCCATTCTGTGAGCTGTCTCTTTACTTTGTTGATTGTTTTCTTTGCAATGCAGAAGCTTTTTTGCTTGATGTATTTATTTTTGTTTCGGTTGCCTATGCTTTTGAGGTCTTACACAAAGTATCATTTCCCAAGAAAATGTCCTGGAGCATTTATTTGATATTTTCTTCTCATAGTTGTATAGTTTTAGGGATTAGATTTACTCTTTAATCCATTTTTATTTGATTTTTGTATATGGTAAAACACAGGGGTTCAGTTTCATTGTTCTGCATATGAACATCCAGAATTTTTTTTGGAAGCATCTATTGAAGAAATTGTCTTTTCCCCACTGTGTGTTCCTGGCATCTTTGTAGAAGATGAGTTGCTATAAATGTGTGGATTTATATTTGGGTTCTCTAACCTGTTCCATTGGTCTATGCATCTGAATTTATACTGACCCCATTTAGATTTGGTTACTACAGCGTTGTCGTGTATTTTGAAGGTAGTATGATGCCTCTGGCTTTGTTCTTTCTGTTTAGCATTACTTTGGCTATTCAGGTTTTTTTGTGGTTCTTTATAAATTTTAGAATTTCTCTTTTAAAAGTTTCTGTGAAGAATGACATTGGTATTTTGGTAGAGATTGCATCAGATATGTAAACCTCTTGGGTAAAAGTGTCATTTCAATGATGTCGATTCTTCCAATCCATGAACATAGAATATCTTTCCATATCTTGTGTTTTTCATTTTCTTTAACTAGTGTTTTATAGTTTTATTTTGGCATAGATCTTTCACTACTGTTGTTAATCAATTCCTAGTTATTTTATATTCTTAGCAGCTATTGTAAATGGGGTTTCTTTTTAAACATTTTTTTTATATTGTTTAATGTTGTCATATATACATGTTACTGATTTTTGTATGTCAATTTTGGATTCTGCAAACTTACTAAATATGTTTATTAGTTCTAACAGTGTTTTAGTGTAGTCTTAGCTGTTTCTAAGTGTAAGGATATGTCATCTGTGAACAATGCTAATCTGACTTCTTTCTTTCCAATTAGGATGCCCCTTATTTCTTTCTTTTGCCTGCTTTGGCCTCATTTAGTTTTTCTTTATTTAAATTTAAATATCCATATGTCTCTAATGGCTAATGTATTGAATACCACATTTGTAGACCATTCAATCTTCCGATTGGTTGGGACCACTCTGTGACACCTCTCCAAAGTTTCTGTCTTTAAATGATCACTAATAACTATTTTAAATCCCATGTTAGATTTTACTAAATCATTCTAAAACCAAAGCTCAGATTTGGTTAAACTAAAGTGTCAATGGCGAAGGTGTGTGTGTGTCTTTGTGTGTCTGTGTATGTCTGCATGTATTATAAGTTTTCTGTTCACTCATATTTGTATTTTCTCGAATGGAGAATATAAGAAGAATAAGCATATGCCTATTTCTTGCCAATCAATGTAAGACAAACATATGCAAAACCACCCTGAAAAATACAGAGCAATGTGTAATTGTGTTAGTCTGTAAGTGCTAAAAGACTTAGAAGGGGAAGATCAAAAAGACTCCCTTCACTACCTCTAGCCACCATGGCTTCCTAACGAGGATAATAGGATACTGAAGTTATACTATGTGTAAAATTAGTCATCTGTTCTCTGATGAGGGCTTGGCTTTTATTGAAAAATAATCTCATAGCTGTTTTAAACATAAAATTTCATGAAGAAAAATTTTGCTAATAACTAGATGGCTAATTAACAGCAAATTGTTAACTTCTCAGTATTGCATTTGAAATGTTTTATTGGCGAGATGATTGTAACAATATGGTCTTTTAAATTTAACTTCAAGTTTTGTCATGAGGGTGAAAATATCTGAAATTAAAAGTTTAATGTAAGCACAGTGCACTGTTTTAGGGATTATAACCCAGCAAGAAAATACTACCATAAACTGAAAAGTAAAATTATTTGGCTATTGGCTAAATTTTCAGAATTCTAGAGGAAAAAATAATGTAAGTCAAAATGAACATGTTACTCAGCACAAGAAAGTGCACAACATTTTGGATGATCCATCAGACAAACACCACTTCCTCTAAACAATAAAACCAGTCTAGGTATTAATGAAGATCTTGCAGTTTGTCTTACAGGTTACTCAAAGAGGTAGACAGCCTTCAGAGAGAAGATGCATGCTGTCATGTTCACCCAGCTATAAATGGAGTACATTTTGACTTTGGTCAGTTTAGCAAAGACAGTATCAATGAACAAAGTGCTAGCTATGATGGAGATGCGATAGATGCCAGAGATCATTGTTAAAAAGTCTCCCACTTTCAAAAAGATTTGTCTTTAGAAGTTGATAGGAATTTCAAATTGTTGCATGTCAACATGAGCTATTCTTGGCTATTAAATGCAAATGTATTATATATTAATTTGTTTCAGTATATTCTTTGTCATTTAATTCAATTAAAATTGAATAATTATAAACGTGTAAGTCGCCAGAGCCTAAAATAACTACTTTTCAAGGAAAAATAAGCAAAGAACATAAGAAACTATTCATATTCAATCACATTTTACTATCAAATATTTTTCTAAAAAAATTTTTCAACAAATAAAAAGTAAAAATTGGGTGCTATAATAGAACAACATATTCTAATAGATTAAGAGATTCTTCTATATAAAATGATTCATGCTTTCATTATTTATATTCTATAGTGTTTGAGTCAAATATGTCATTGTATTTAGTAAATACTTCAATTGGTCTGCAGTTGCTTAAACGAAAATGAATCATTTTAGAAAGAGATATGTATCTCAGAAGTATATATGACCATAAATAATGGCTAAAATAAATTAGAAAGCATGTAATTGATAATGTTTGGGTTTGATATACCCTGAAATGGAAATTATAATCATTAGGTATAACCCACTTATTATTTTATATAGTTTATTTATTTATTTATTTGTCTTAATTTTTAATTTTTTATTTTTTGAGACAGTATCACTTTGCTGCCCTCAGTAGAGTGCCATGGCATTACAGCTCATAGCAACCTCAAACTCCTGGGTTCAAGAGGTTGTGTTGCCTCAGCTTCCTGAGTAGCTAAGACTACAGGCTCCTGCCACAACACCTGGCTATTTTTAGAGATGAGGCCTCACTTTGGCTCAGGTTGGTCTCAAACTCATGAGCTCAGGCAATCCACTCGCCTCAGCCTCCCAGAGGGCAAGGATAACAGACAAAAGTAATTTTCTTTTGGATTAATATAAAGGTAAATATGATTAGGTTATATTGTTGATGTTTGTAAGCATAGTTGTAGTTGCGTTCTTTACCCAGAAGGTGTGCTACAGACCCCTACATTGTACCTGACAGGCAGGAGCTTCCCTAACCCCCTCAGACTTCTGTCTCTCCCCTTGAATTTAATTGTGTTTTTCTCTCATGTGGGCCTTTAATTGTTCATCTACTACTTTCAAATTCATATTGAGTGCTTGAGATGCTTACTTGTTTTATATAGTTTTGTCTCAAGCTTACACATTAACAAAAGAAAAATAATAATTAAATTATTTTCACTGAGGCAGAAAGGCATTATGCCATAACCTGCAATCCAAGGTTTTCAATGGCTTACAAACTTAACCAGGCTTACTTATCTTGAAGAATGCTCTGAGATTACAAATGTGTGCTAATTTAGTACCAGGAAAATCAGGTTCAAAACTTCTATTCTTCATTCTCATTTAAGTCCAATATATATATTTTTTTACTTTTTTAAAAAAATTAAATCATAGCTGTATACATTAATGCAATCATGAGGTACAATGTGCTGGTTTTACATACAATTTGAAATGCTTTCATCAAACTGGTCAACGTAGCCTTCATGGCATTTTCTTTCTTTCTTTCTTTGTTTCTTTCTTTCTTTCTTTTTTTAATTAAATCATAGCTGTGTACATTAATGTAGTCATAGGGTACAATGTGCCCTATGTGTGTATTTTATATACAATTTGAAATATTTTCAACAAACTAGTTAACATAGCCTTCATGGCATTTTCTTAGTTATTGTGTTAAGACATTTATATTCTACACCTAGTAAATTTCAAGTGTACCCTTATAAGATGCACAGTAGGTGTGGTCCCACTAATTATTTTCCCTCTACCCATCCCCCTTCTTTCCCCTTCTTTTTGGGCTATAATTGAGTTATAGTTTTCATAAGAAAGCTATAAATTCGTTTCATAGTAAAACTGAGTACACTGGGTACTTCCATTCTTGAAATGCTTTGCTAAGAATATGTTCCAGCTCCATCCATGTAAGCACGTAAGAGGTAACATCTCCATCTTTCTTTAAGGCTGCATAATATTCCGTGGTGTACATATACCACAGTTATTGATCCATTCATGGGTCATTGGGCACTTGAGCTTCTTCTATGACTTAACAATTATGATGAATTGGGCTGCAATAAACATTCTGGTACATATATCTGTGTTATAATATGATTTTTGGTCTTCTGGATATATACCTAGTAGAGGAATTATAGGATCAAATGGCAGTTCTATTTTTAGATCTCTAAGTGTTCTCCAAACATCTTCCCAAAAGGAACATATTAATTTGCATTCCCATGAGCGATGTAGAAATATTCCCTTTTCTCCATATCCATGCCAGTGATCAGAAAAAGGAGAAGGAAACTGAATTATGCTGATCACAACAGCAAAACTATTTTGGGTTCAGCATTTTGGACTATACTTTTCCCCTCAATCCAGTTCTTAGTTCAGGAAAGCCCATTTTATATATCAGAATAAATGAAAAAAATTCCTTTCATTCCTACTACATTGGGCTGTTATCCTCACTAGGAGTTTAGGAACAGTTTTGATAAAAAAAGATGCAATCCCAGTAAAGTATTTAAAACCTTACATTAGTTCCACATAGAAAATTCTGCAGATGCTTAATATTTAAAAAAACTTTAAGCCCTTGAGCTTAGGTAAAGCCTACCATGTTTGCCAGCAAAATACAACTAATGCGAAAAGGTGCATAAAAGTTTTTCACGTTAGATGCCATGTGACTACAGACGTGGCTTTTGATAGCTTTAGCGGAATATCTAATGAGCTTCAAAGCTTTTACACCTCCAGGTAGGAGTTTGGATTAGACCTAGGTTTGGAGCGACCCAAAGGCCTTACCATCTGGTGATAGTTCAGTGGTTATGTGGAGGGGATTCATTGTTTAAGGCCCCTTTCTAATGAACAAGCATCCACTTCACAAAAAAGTCACCACTGCTTTTGACAGTGAATGAAAAATTTAACCAAGAGCTGTGTTCCCTCCATGCTATGATTACCATATCCAGGTACGAAATTCTTAGAGGAAAAAGACGTAGTTATGCCTTCGTAGTGGACAAAGATGCAGTTATGTCTATGAAAGGTAAGGCTAGGGGAAAAGGAGAGCAGGAGAAAAACTGAAAGGAAAAGAAAGAGACATCCAGAGAGAACAAATCAAAATGCAATGAAGGTGCATCATCAGAAAGTTTTACTTACTACCTATGCAACAAAAGCATTTAATTCACAAAAGGCATGCAACTCTTAATTTGTTTCTCTTTAATAACCTTTTCATAATTTTACCTGTGATCTCTAGATTAGAGGGGCAAAAATGATAAATGCCTTGAAATGGTGTTCCCTTAGTAAGGAGTTGTCACTACTGGTGTCATTATTATCCCCTTTAAGAAGCCATGGTGGCTAGAGGTAGTGGAAGAAGTCGTCTTGATCTTCTTCTAAGTCCTGTAGCAGTTCAGACATATATAGATAATTACACTTTGCTCTGCATTGTTCAGGGTGATTTTTGCAGATATTTGTCTTAATTTGTTTGGCAAGAAATAGGCATATTCTAATTCTTCCTATAGCTCTCATTAGAGAAAAATATAAATCTGAGTAAATAGAAAACTTATAATACACTCAGACACACACACACACAGAGCCCAGTGCAATGTCATTTTAGTTTGATCAAATCTGAGCTTTGTTTGGTTTTAGGATGATTTTGTAAAATCTAACATGGAATTTAGAATAGTTGTTAGTGATGATTTAAAGACAGGAGGATAGGAGAGCTGTCACAGAATAGTCCTAACTACGGTGTTTCCCCCAAAATAAGACACTGTCTTATATTTATTTTTTCTCAAGAAGACCCACTTGGGCTTATTTTCAGGGGATGTCTTATTTTTATTAAGTATAATACAAGAATCTACACTTATTCAAATACCGTTAAGTCATCTTCTTCTGGAACCTGACAAAGGGAGCTGACCCCCTTGGTGGGGCTGGTGCTAGTGATTCATGAATTCCCTTCCCCTAGCCGTTCGCAGGTGTGCAATAGGATGTCTGTGACCGTGCTTGGTACCACACATGCACCTTAGCAAGTGTGAATGGCTCAGAGAAAGGAGGTGTGGCGGATAAAAGGTATTCCAGTCTTCCTTACCACTCTGCACCAGATGCATGGCATGGCTATGCAGATAGGCTGTGTAGCCATACCCATCACTAGGTCTTATTATCAGGTAGGGCTTATGGTTAACAAATGCATAGAAATCCTGCTAGGCCTTATTTTTTGGGTAGGTCTTATTTTCGGGGAAACACGGTATCTATTGGTCTAATTTGTGCTATTCAATATGGTAGCCATTAGAGACATGTGGGTATTTAAATTTAAATTTATAAAAACTAAATGAAATTGAATTCAGTTCCTGAGGTGCACTAGACACTTTTCAATTGTACCATAGCCATATGTGCATAGTGTCTATATTATTGCAACCTTTCTATCATCTCAGAAAGTTCTATTGGACAATACTGGTGTAGACCACATTGTCACTCCTATACTTAAATATTTTTTTATATTGAGATTTTCTATAATAACAATTAAAATGAATAATTGGTAAGTAATAAGTGACACCTAAATAAAAAGAAAGCAGCAAAACCCAAATGCATCAGTGTTGGAAGCTTATGCAATGCGTAAGCCATAAAAAGTTCCACTAGTTACTATATTTAATGTATCTATTTTATATTTATATAACTTAAAGGATTTGAAGAATTTAGTTTTTTCAGAATCATAAAAATTTGATGGCTACTTTTCTTTGTTAAGGAGAGGGTGTTAACGATTTGATTTTGTTTCTTATACCTTGAATTCAGTTTATAGGAAGAAGCACATCAATTATGGAATTCTGACATGCCTCTCTTTCAGTCCCCCCCATTTTTATTGAATTATGTATTTGCCTGCACAAGCACAAAGCCCATAACCCTGTTTAGGAGATAAGGCCATACAAATACTTCTTTAATATCCCAGAGGAGAAATTTGCTGGCATATCAGAATATTAGAACTGAGGGAGGATACTCCTATTTGGTAACTTATCTGTTTGAAATATTGTCCTCTTCATTGTTCTGTTAATGATGATCTAACTAAAGGAAGAGTTTTGAGATTTTGGTGAATGGAAAAGGGGCAACTGTTGACAACTTTAATTTAATTTTGAGCCATTATTAAAGGGACTTTGTGGTTACTATCTTAGTAATCTGTTCTTTTTTCAGTTTATTCATTACAGTCAAAGGAAGGATAGTATCTCCAAGGTTAGAGTGAAAAGCTTTGGAAAGCAGAAAGCAAGTCTTTTATTAAATTCTTGTCCAGGATTTCATCTGTCAGGTCTAGAAATGACTAGTTATTGTTACCATATACCCTAATGTCATCTATGACTGATATGAACAAATGAAACGTTTTCAAAGAATTCAAGAAGCAGTGGGTCCCTGTTGGTTTTGTCTGCCAATTTTATAATTAAACGACAGTTCATTGTTTTATTTACCTGGGAAATGCTTCCAATGCAAGTCAGATCTATGTAAGGTAAAATGCTTGAAGGGAAGTACATATTAGGGGAGCAATATTAAAGAATAATATTACTGTAATATTAACAACCATATTTATAGGAGGACAAACAGGGAACTTCTTCAGTAGATTGGCCTAAGATAAATTAGTACAATTCTCATTCAAATGTATAGTTAGATTGGTAAAGTATACAGGGCATTACAATTAGATCCTCCAGAGTCTTAACAAATTAGGCTTTAAAAAATGATTCAAACAGGAGAACCTTGGGTGTCCTGTTTTAACATTACTGAAATTGTTAATTCTGGATGTTTATAAATAATTTTTAGTTCTATTTTCTTTAGAGAATTTCATCCCTTGCTACCTTTCTCACAGGGAGAGAAAATAAGAATTATTTTAGGCTCAGTGCCTGTGGCTCAATCGGCTAAGGCGCCAGCCACCAGCCACATACATCTAAGGTGCGGGTTCGAATCCCCAGCCCAGGCCCGCCAAACAACAATGATGGCTGCAACCAAAAAATGGCCAGGCGTTGTGGCGGGCACCTGTGGTCCCAGCTACTTGGGAGGCGGAGGCAGGAGACTTGCTTGAACCCAGGAGTTGGAGGTTGCTATGAGCTGTGATGCCATTGCACTCTACCCAGGTGGATAGCTTGAGGCTCCGTCTCAAAAAAAAAAAAAAAAGAATTATTTTGTAGTAATTTTAAGTGTGTCTAAGAAATATGGTTTCTATAAGAAAGAAACTAAAGTGATGTAGGAGAAGCTAAATATATTATTTCCCTTGCTCTAGGTGTCTGATATTTTAGATACTGACCATATGAGAGAATGAGTCTTTTCTTATGGGAATAAAAGATAATGATAGTCTATGCTGTCTTGGAAATGGAATCCTTTTATTCCAGGTGTCAATGGCAATATTCAAACTTTCCATAGGTGAGGACACATGAATAAGAATAAGAACAGAAGGACCTTAGACGGAAACCACAAAGAAGTCAAGGAGAATGGAGAATGGATGGAAAGTTTGGAAGCAGGTGACTGTGGCTTTTTCTTTCCTTCAAACACTCTCCTGAAAAGGTAAATGTTCTCTTGCTTCAGCTTTATTTTGTAAATTATAATCAAGACTGAAACAAGTCAGACCATGGAGACTCATTTGTTTTCTCTCTGAGCTAAGGCAAACAGATCTAATTTCGTTCTGAGACAAGGCAGGTGGGCTTAATAGAGAGTATGGGGGTGGGTAAAGAAGAGGAATGGTTACTGTGGGAAGACATCAGTTGTAATTTATCTTGACTTAGTAAGACTTTTCATTTTTCCATGACAAGCTGCTCAACAAATGGAGAGACACTCCAGTTAAGTAATTGCTCAGATTATGAGAGTGTCGTGTTTAGAAAGGACTTCTAAGCTGCATTAGCTTGGGTTGACATCACCAGCGCTCATCTTACAAGGGGTCACTGGAAGAATGAATCTATTTAACATCTTCATCAATGACCAAGATAATGGAAGAGGTATAGCAGACCCATCAATTAACTTTAGAAAAGACATTATACTGTGAGAGTGGCTTTATGCTATAAAGGGTAGACATTATACTGTGAGGCAGTGTATGAATTTTAAATGACATTTGCTATGATAAAACACTTGTCCTTTGCATTCAAAGGCTATTAGTGTTTTGTACATTCTTGTAGGCCCAACTAAGAAATCAAATAAGTAAACCTGGCTGCTCTAAGTCTCTGTGCTCTATTTGCTAACCCGTAGGCACTGGGACTGGAACAGCTTTCCTTTAAGTAGAACCATCCATTTTTCATAAGTGCAACCCTAAATGATTTTTTTCTTTCCCTGGAAGTGCCTGTTTCCCAGAATTTGAAGGCAGTGACGAATTGGTGTAAGACAGTGTCAGATACATAACTTGAAGGGTTCATTGCAATAAGAAAATGCAGGGCCCTTGTTCATAAAGTGGGGAAAATGCCATGAAAGGTACTAAGATGGAAAGCTTTTCCCACTTTCTCTTTGTCTCTCTATTGACTTGTCATGGTGCCTTTTATTTACTATTTAATGTCATTCAAAGGAATAAAATTAAATTATTAGCATAAATTTTATCTTTCATCTTTATTTGTATACCATCAGTATTAACATTTAACTCAGATGTGGAATCACCAAAATTATGTAATTTGTATTTCATAGCTCACATATGCATGTGTGTTCTTCCCAGAGGATGGAAATACTGCACAAAACTAACTCAGCTATTTTTGTTTCATTTCTTGATATGCACACATTGTACCAATATTTCAATCTTTGGCTTACAGATAAGTAAGGAAGAACTGAAGGGAACAGAACTATGGGTTGGTCTGTCATTTTAGTATAAGACGTAGGTTGATAGAGGGAAGTAGCATTAATAAGAAAGAGTGAATAGGATTCCGTGGTCATTTGCCTTTTTTAGAACACCACTGCCTTCTGTCTGCATTTGAAGCCAGCTCTGGTTTGAATGGGAAGCATGGCTTGTTGGGGCTGTCAGTGTCTCTGCTTACTTAGTCATTGATGTCACACATTTGCACTCACTTTGAATCTTGATCAGCTCTCACACATTTTTAAGTGATAGGATATCCTCTATATGTTTTGAGGATTCTTGTATCTTGCAAGCAGGGCCTGAAAACATTTTCAGATTCTGTTTAATTTGGTGCTTGAGTGCTTGGCAGGATTTATCCTGCTGTTTCTAACTGTTGGCTCTTCAGGTACTAGAGGTGGCATTCAAGCCCTGCTCATCTACCCTGTCTCCTGGGTGTCAGAGAAAGTGACAACGTGTCTCTAACCCATGGATATGTTGTCACTTTAGGCAAATTTTTAAATATTTCAGAGTCTTAGTTTTTTCATCTGTTAAAAGGGGATAATGCCTACATTGTATACGAAATTTAAAGTTTAATGAGGCAATAAATGCTCTTAACAGACAGCCGTCCTATCACTTGTGTGCTCCTGAATCCTTTTGGAGAGGAAGTTAACATAGTGAATATAGCCTTTTTGCATCACAGTCAATACTCAATCTTTATGTGACTTTAATCTTGTTTAATCTTACTTCCTTACTTCCTTTACTTATAATATTCTCACCCATCCTAAAGGGTCCTATCATAGGTGTGGCAGGTGGTTTGTGAAGAATGGTAAGTGCCTGCATGTTTTACAGTAAAATGTTGACATAAAAAAATGCCTTTTGCCTTTTCCTGTCATTGAATTTTATATATCAGCTGTAAAAATTATATTTTGTTAAATTGAGCATAATATATACCTCGGTGTGGCTCATGTTTGCAACTATCATCTATTCCCTTAGTTAAGCTTTTGCCCTTACCCTGCTTCTTAGCTCAGTGTTTTTCAAGATAATATTTACATTTATTAGAGAAAATTGAAAATGCAGAAATAAGAGAATAAAGAAAGAATTGTCCATGTTGAAGATAATCAACCTTTTCTAGATGTACAACTTAAAAATTTTTTTTGGGTTCTACCATATGTAAAATTTTGAATCTTTTCTTAATATAGTTGTATATTGTAAACATGTGTTGCATTTCTGCATAAACTTCTTTTTACCGCTTGGATTTATTTAACTAGTCTTTTATTTTCTGGCATAGTTTCATTCATAGTAAAAGCTGTGATGAACATCTCATTGAATAAACTTTTCCCATTTTTCAAGGTTATGTCCTTAGGATGGATTCCTAAAAGAGCATCCCTGAGTTAAAGCATCTCATACGTTTTAAATCTCTTGATACTTGTTGACAAATAGCTTTCAAAGGGAGTCGAATGAATTTTTGCTTCTACTAGGGCCTTATCATAATGCCAGCACATTGTTAAATATACATCATTGTTAGTAGTGATTACGGACATTTGGTATATATGTTTATTTTCCAACTCTAATTCCTCCACCATGAACTACAGTACCCCATCTGGT
Source organism: Galagoides demidoff (assembly GCA_963574575.1). Classification (NCBI taxonomy): domain Eukaryota; kingdom Metazoa; phylum Chordata; class Mammalia; order Primates; family Galagidae; genus Galagoides; species Galagoides demidoff. Next base: position 42,866 of record CAUYQV010073139.1, read on the forward strand.
TGTTTGGTAGAGTTTTTATTCTTATAGCCATGATCTCCTGGCAGGAAGATGGGAGAATAAACATTTTCACAGAGTTCCCACTTCCCTAGTCACCTTCCCTTAATAAAAATTTGTCAGGAAAAATTAACATTTTAAGGTTTTTTTTTTTTACTGAAAAAGTAATATGCTTTTGTTGTAAAAAAATTAAACATTACCAATGAAGCTAAAGCATCCCTTACCCAAGTGCACTGTGTTATACAAATTCACATAGACTACCTGGCCCAATGAGTTCTGCCGTGTTGACCAGAAGACCCTGCTTGGGACCACCTGCTCCACCATTCCCAATCCTACCTGATGCAGAGGGGAATATTGCTACCGATACTGGTACATACCATTTTTTTCTTTTTTAAAATTTACTTTTATTTTTAAATTGTCTATTATTATCATAGTGGTATGAGCAGACTGAGCCTATACCTGCCCCTGTCATTAATCTGTTTTCTCATAGAACTCTGTTGCTTCTGCCCTTCCTTTCTTTCTGTAGTCCCAACTTTCTGCATTTGTTTTATACGTTGTCAAGGTGGTTTTTTCCCTCTCTTCAGAAGTCAGATCCCAGACCCCCACCCAGGCATTTTATTTTTAAGGGTTCAGACTATTTTGCTCTTTTAAGAAATTCTGGGGAGAAAAATCTTAGAGAAACATTGTATGAGAATGCCAAAAATCTCTCTTTTTCCCTTGAAGCTAAAACACATACAGTTTCACCCTGAGGAACGAATTCTTTAGCAAACCAAGCTAAAAGGGAAACGAAATGAAAGACAGCCTACATTAAATTTCATTTAGTTCTATTGTTTAATTTATGTTCTGGGCTCCTTGATTCCTCTTAGGCCCTAGGCATGCACCGTACTGCTTCTGTGTGTTTGGTCACCTCTTCACATTTTATCCTATCTTTGGGCCTTATAGATATTTCTGTTTTGGGTCATTCTGAAATCAGTCAGCAATTCCTTTTGCAAAGAGTTGCTGGGTGATGCAGGGTATTTTTTAGCAGGTATCTTTGTTTTGATTTTTTACATTAAATCTTACTGGGCTTTCTCCTTTTTTGACATTAGTAATCTTATGTCCTACTTCAGTTGCTCAGTTTTTAAAAACGTGATTATTCATTTGTACTTGGATTGCTTTGTCACATTTTCTGAGGATTTTGTTGATTTATTTATTTTTAGTTTAGGTCTGGACAGGCACGAGGATTTCTTATGAAAGCACTGTGAAAACACACTCTACCCCACTTGTGGACCTTTGCAGATTAGGGTGGTTTCCATATTGTGAGCCATGTGGCTAAGCAGGATATGATTGCCTCATTTTTGACCCAGCAGTCAAAGATGCTGTGCTTTGCTGGAGGGAAGTATTCACAGTTACAGCCTGTGTTGTAATTTTTTTTTTTTTTTTTGAGGATTAGCAGACGACTTGAATTTTTAGGGTTTTCCATATGGTTGATTCCCAGTGGCACTAACATTGACTTATTAAAAAAAAAATCCTCTTCACTTTAGGGAAAAGGAAAGTGTGGAGTCACTTAGTATTCCTTCCACTCGGGAAGGCTGACTATAAAGGCTTACACTTCCCGCTGTGATTGTATCCTCCTTGAAAGAAACGAAGCAGCAACGTGAACTTAGTTCTCTTTATCTGCACAGTGATTCTGAGTCTCAATTTCTGCAGTCTTCCCTCTCTGACTATTTAATACACTTATCGTTTCTCTGCCTGGCATTCCCCTATAGGAGAGATTGAATTTAACAAATGTACACTAAGAATGATAGCTGACACTAATTCAATGAGCAGAAGGTTAAATCCAATCATAATTCCTGAGGTAATGGAGACGGGTAGGGTATGCAGATCTCTGAAGAGTCAAAGAGATTAAACAAGACTACACAGCTCCTTTGACTATGTCGCCACTAGGAGACTATAATAGCATTTTAAGGTGGGGTGATACCAGAGTCTAAAGATTTATTTTCTTTTAAATGAACAAAGCATCATAGTCAAGCTGATGCAATAATTTTGCAATCCCTTGAGCTGTTCAACTCAGGTGAAGAAAGATGTTAGTTAAATACGATCTGGAATGAATATATTAATTTTCACAGTCCCTTTCCCCCAATCCTGCATTAAGTCCTGAGCTGTTTGAACTCAGATGGATTTTAGTCCATGATAAAATCTGGAAATTCTACCTGCAAAGTTTTAACAAGATAAATAAGTCACATTAGGGATATAAGGTGAGGAAAGAAAGATATGCAAAGGCTTGAAAAATAACTGTTTGATTTGATGTCTGTAGATGAAAGCTGTGAATCAGTGCTTCCCGTGAGACTCCATGGTAGATTGTCGCTGATGGCAACTAACGGAAAACTAACAGAACACTTGCAGCTGGGGCCCTTACTGGATCTACCTCTAACAGCCCTTCTCAGTGGGCTGGCAGGATTGGGGTCAAGGCTGATAAGATAATGGAACCTGTGCACGCCTGGCCTGATTGCTCCCCTGATCGGATCGCTAGTATGGGGGTGACAGCTGCTTTTCCAACCCTCTGGGCAGCAAGTGGCAGAGCAGCATGTCAATTGCATGTGCATATTTAGTAGTTGTATATTGACAATTAAGGAGAAAGTGATTCGCATTTATATGATCCTTGTTAAAAAGTGTATGAAATATGTAGTCAAAGACTTGGAGGGTTTAGAGAGTGTGAATTTTTGCATGACTGAGCAAGGTTCTTCTTTTAAAATATACATTTGATCAGTGAATTATGATAATTCTTGGATTGGTGTGACTGTGTAAAGATATTGAACATTACATATGCAATTCACATTCATACCTCAGAGGAACACTGTCAAATTTTAGGATAGCTATAGTAGAACATGATATTGAAACTGGGATGCATTTGTTAAAATTCAAAATGGAGATGATGGAACATAAAAGAAACAGGAAAGAGAATGTTTCTTGTTTTCAGTGAGTTGTTTTCAGTGAGTAAAGGCTTATGAATTAGGGTGTTAGAATAAACTATTATGTCATTAAAAACAATAAAATGCATCCATATATTACATTTTATAGAAAATAAATTGGATATATATAAAGATATCCTTGAACCTAGCATTTCTTCATCGAGGAATAGGTGTTTGTCACCTGCTTTTTTCACTTAAATAGTATATTTTCTTTGTTGTTTGTAATTAAAGAGCAATTCATTTTGTTCTGTGTAAAATTACATAATGTTTTACAAATATAAAAATATATATGTGACAGATATGTAAGCAATGAAACATGATAATAACCAAACATCAGGGAATTCGCCATCCAGTTAGGACCTGGAACTTTACTCATGTCATAGGTTACTTTCCTACCTCAACCCATTTTTTAGTCCTTATAGATACTCAGAAAACTGAATTTTATCATTTCCTTTTCTAAAATGATTTTATTACATAAATATTTTTTTATTTTTTTTAAATTAAAGCATAATTGACATACATAAATTCCACCCATTATGGGGTACAATTCTTTAGTTTTTTGACAAACACGTGCACTATCATTCATGAAGATACAGAACAGTGGTGTCGGCTCTCACCATCTTCCATGCCCCTTTGTAATCAGTCCCCCTCCATTTCCCCAGCCCTTGGCAACCGTCAACCTCTTTTCTGTCTGAATAGTTTAGCCTTTTCCAGAATGTCATACAATATGTAGTCTTTTGAGTCTGTCTTCTTTCCTTCTGTATAATGCAGTTGCAATTCATTCATATTTTTATATGTATCAATAGTTCATTCTTTTTTTTCTGCCCCCTGAGATGTGTTTCTACTGCAGCTAGAGTGCAATGGCACAATCATAGCACTCGAAATCCTGATTCTCCTGCCTCAGCTTCTTGAGTAGCTGGGATGACAGTTATGCACCAGCACTTTGGCTAATTAAAAAGAATTTTTTTTTTTTTTTTTTTTTTGTAGAGACAGCGTTTCACTTTGTGGCTCAGGCTGATCTCAAGCTCCTATGGTCAAGTGCTTCTCCCATCTCAGCCTCCCTAAATATCAAAATTATAGGCATGAGCCTCTGCACCCAGCCAGTGGTTCATTGCCTGTTTGGTGCATAAATATTTAGGATTCTTATGTTTTCTTGTTGAGTTTCTCCCTTTACCATTATAACTTGACCATCTCTTTCTTTATTATTATTTTTTTAAAGTCATGTTGATCTATAGCTGGGCGTTGTGGCAGGCACCTGTAGTCCCAGCTACTCGGGAGGCTGAGGCAAGAGAATCACCTAAACCCAAGAGCTGGAGGTTGCTGTGAGCTATGATGCCATAGCACTCTTATCAAGGGTGACAAAGTGAGACTCTGTCTCTAAAAAAATAAATAAATAAATAAAGTCATGTTGATCTGATATGAATTGGTATACATGCTTTCTTTTGGTTTCCATATGCAAGGATTATTTTTTTACATTCCTTAATCTTTAGTCTGTAAGAGTCCTTGTTAGATGCAGTTCCTGGAGACAGCAAATTCTTGGCTTGTTGTAGTTTTTTTAATCCATTATTAATCCATTAGGCCAGCCTAAGTAGGAATGGGGAATTCAAACTACTAACATTGATTGACAGAACTAATATATGGGATGCTGTTCTGTTCATCCTGTTGGGTATAGCTTATTGCTTTGTTTTACCTTTTCCACTATTGTTTTATATGAACTTTGAAATTTAGCTTTTGGTTGTTTTTGTATTGGTGGGTGACCACTGTGCTGATCAATGTATAATGCAGTTCTAAGTATTTCCTAAAGGCAAGTCTGGTCTTGATAAATTCCCTCAGTGTTTGTCTGGAAACGCTTTATTTGTCCTTCTTTTATGAAACTTAGTTTTTTAAGAATCACAATTCTAGGGTGGCAGGTATTCTGTTTAAGAATACTGTGGATGGAGAGCCCCCAATCTCTTCTATCTTATAAAGTCTCAGTTAGGAAAAATGCAGTTAGCCTGATGGAGTTTTCTTTGTAAGTTACATGATGTTTTCACCTTACAGGTCACAGGAATTCCTCCTTCATGCTGACTTTGGATGACTATATGTCTTGGTAATTGTCTCTTTCGGATGAATCTCCTAGGTGTTCTTTGATTTTTTTGTATGTGGCTGTCTAAATTTCTAGCAAGACAAGGGAAATTTTCCTTTATTATTCCCTCAATTAGGGTTTCCAGCCCTTGTGCATTTTCTTCTTCACCCCAGGAATGCCTATGATTTAGTCTTTTTATATAATTTCATACTTTTCATAGGCTTTGTTCATTTGTCTCAATTCTCTATTTAAATTTTGATCAATTGAGTTAATTCAAAAGAATTGTCTTCCAGCTCCAAAATTCTTTCTTCTGCCTGGTCTTGTCTATTCTTAAACTTTCCACTGTGTTTTGTATTTCCTTAAATGAGTTTTTCATTTCTAGAGGTTCCCTTTGGTTTTTCTTTAATATGTCTATCTCTTTAGTGAATTTTTCTTTCATTTCTGGAATCATTTTTCTGGGTTCTTTGAGTTGGTTTTTCATTTTCTCTTCAATTTCATTGAGCTGCCTAATAATTTATATTTGGAATTTTTATCTGTCTTTCAATATTTTTATTTTGATTGGCATTCATTACTAGAGAGCTGGTGTTCCCTTTTGGGGTTATCCTTTCTCTGTGATTTTTTTACACTTCTGGAGTTCGTTTACTGCTTCATTTTTATCTGAAACAGCTGTGGTTCTTATTTTTGGATTATGTTTTGTTTAGATGAGGCTTCCTCCCCTCATTTGTATGGATGTGTTGGTAGTATATATTGGATAAGAACCTTTGGCTTTGTGTGTGGGTGTTTAGATGTCAATCTAGGTCTGAAAGATGGGTTGGTTATAAATATCCTTTGTGCAGTGGTTTTCTCAGTTGCTACTTTGTTTGTAGGCTGTAGCAATGTGTGGGCAGATTCTCTATTTCTGTTTGATAGAGAGTATAAAGATTTTTGACATCCTTTTTCTCTAGCCCTTTGTCCTTCTTAGCAGTATGAATAATATTGGCATGCCCACTACATTCTCTGAGACAATAGGTGGCACTTGTGGGTGAGAATAGACCTTTCCCTGTATGGTGGAATCAGTAAATGCTGTTAAAGTCTATGCAAATTGACTTCCTTGTCATTAGGTGTTGCTTGCCAGAAGGAACAAGCTGTAGTGTTATTTTGGAGACTTGTTATCAGTTCTTGTTCCTTAGGAGAAGTGCTCAAATGCCCCCAGGTGAGTGGAGCCCTGGGCACTTCCAGATGCATCCTTATTCTCTGCCTCAGTGGAGGTGGGTGGAGGAAATGAGGCTGGGCAGGGCTAGATTGGATGAGCTTGCCCTTAGGCTGCACAAAACTTGGCAAGATGGCTGTTTTGGCCATGTTCAAAGATCTCCCAGCTTCTGGGGAAAGCCACCAGCGAGGGGTTGAAGTGGCCCCACCCAACCTCAAAGTCTGCTTGTGGAGATGGGATAGTCTGGGATTCACAATCTGGCTGTTTAGCTCTCAACATCCTCCCCCCTGCCCCCAATGTCTGACCCACTCGCATGTGTCTTTATGAAATGCCATCAAGTAGAGCGCTCCCAAAATGGGCACTCTGTGTCCACTACAAGGTCTCGAGAGGTGTGAGCTCCACATTCTGTGGAGGCTTCAGACTGCATGGAGTATGCACCTGCTGCAGAGAGGTGGCCACTCACCAACTTCTCAGCACAAAGTACTCTCTGGGTTGGAATAGGTGGGGCATGGCTGTATCTCCCAGTCAGCCCAAGCTCCTGATTATGACATACCTGGTTACTATTGCTTCCAGGGGTGGGCTCTTTCTCACCAAAGGAGCCACCCTAATTTAGCAGAGTGATTTTCCTGTGAGGTGTGGTGGTGACATTCTCAGATCACCTTGTCCTAAAACCTAATGGTATTCAAATTTGTCCATGTGGACTCCCTTGCCACCCAAGACCAGTTCCTAATCTTCCTCATATCCCCTAGCCACCTGCTCAAGTCTGAGCAGCATGAGACCTGGCCTACTTGCCTGAGCTACTGGAGCATGATTCCATGAAATTACAGAGGGCAGTAAGCTTTCAAATCAGGCACCCTGGATCCATTACTATGTCCCAAGGGGAAAGGTGTTAGTCCTGGTATCTGCGGAAACTTCATGCTGTAGCATGTGCCCACTGGGGAGAGGTGATTGCTCATCAAATTCTCAGAACAAACTGCTCTCCCCGTTGAGTGGGAGAGGGGTACCAGCTCTTAGTTAGCTTGAGCACCTGACTGTACTACACCTGGGTACTATGGCTCCTAGTGGTGGGGGTTTCTTCCTCATTGAATGACCCACTCTAATTCAAGAAGATGGCTTTCCTGGGGGGAGGAGGGAATGAGCTCTCTCCCAGATTGCCACACCTTGAATCTCTCAGTATTCTCCCATCAGATCTGTCCATATGGGTTCCCTAGCCACCTGAGACCAGCTCTCAGACCTTCCCCTATGTCCCCCAGCAATCCACTCATGTCATGGAGGTCACAGAGTCTTGCCTGCTTGTCTGACTCACTAGGGTACCACTCCATGAAATGTCAGCAGGCAGGGATCTCCCAAATCTGGCATCCCAAGTCTGAAGGTCCCCAAAAGAAAAAATGTGAGACACACTATGACATACATGAGGTTGTAGCATGAACCTGCTGGGAAGAGGCATTCACTTGCCACATTCTTGGTTCTCACTGTTTTCCTGGTTGCAGTAGGTGAGGGAGAAACAGGAAGGGAAAATTTCTGAATGGAAGAAAGCCATGACACTCCACTTGAAGGGGGGTTCAGATGGAATATATAAACTCTGGAGTCATGTAAGTTCTCCCCGCTTTTCCATATGTGCTGCCATTCCTGGGCTCATCAGAGTGGGTAAAACCTCAAAAAACATAACAGGTCCCTGATAACTGAAGATTCATGGAATGGAGAGAGATTCCACTTTATCCTTCCACTGGGCTCTGATCCTCTCTGAGTTTGATCCTCACCAATATCCTTTTTCCCCTTTGTCGTCTTCCTTTTCTGCTTCCCAGTATTCTCTGTGATGTCCCTGGCAGGCTCTGTCTATGATCTATATCTGATCTGCATCTCTTCTCCCCTCTCCTTTATCTGATATCTTCCCCCCTCCCCATGATCTGGCAAGTGTTGTCTCTAGTCAGCTATCTTCCCTTGCCCCTGTTCTGTACCTTTTGTGCTGGGTATATGTGTTTTCTATCTTGATGCTATTGAAATGCTGAATACATTAATTACTTTCTAAATGTTGAACAAGCCCAGCATTCTTGATCATGATGCATTATTCTTTTTATATATTGCTTAACTCAGTTTACTGGTATTTTGTGGAAGATGTTTTTCTGTGTACTCACAAGGGAGATTGGTCTGTAATTTTGTTCCCACCAGCCTTGTGTTGTTAGTCTCAGGTTTTGGTTTCAGGATATTTGTGACTTCACCAAATGAATTGGGACCTCTGTTCCTTCTTTTTTTATTCTGGAAGAGATTATATCAAATTCATATTATTTGTGTCTTAAGTGAGAGAATTTACCAGTATAGTTGTCTGTGCCTGGAGTACTTTTTGTTAGAAACTTTTAAACTAGGAATAGACTTTAATTAATAAAGGTAGGATTATTTAGGTTATCTGTTACTTAATTGAGTTTTCATAATTCGTGTTCTTCAGGGCACTTGTCCAGTTTGCCTAAGCTGTTCAATCTCTGGGCATAAAGCTTTTCGTACTATCTCTTAAATATTTAAAATATATTCATAATGATGCCTCCTTTTTTGAATTCTTAGTATTTGTAATTCATATGTCTTCTCTCTAGCTTTGTTTGTCAGTTTGACTGGAAGATTAAAATTGTTTTATCACAAAATAGGGTGGCACCTGTGGCTCAGTGGGTAGGGTGCCAGCCCCATATATCGAGGGTGGCGGGTTCAAACCCAGCCCTTGCCAAACTGCAACAAAAAAATAGCTGAGTGTTGTGGTGGGTGCCTGTAGTCCCAGGTACTCGGGAGGCTGAGGCAAATCGTCTAAGCCCAAGTGTTGGAGGTTGCTGTGACCAGTGTGATGGCATGGCAGTTACTGAGGGTGATAAAGTGAGTCTCTGTCTCTACAAATAAATAAATAAATAAATAAATAAAATAAAATTGTTTTATCACAAAATAGCTAAGATTTCATTGATTTTTTTATATTGTTTTTCTGTTGTCAGTTTAATTGATTTCTATCTGTATTATTTTATTTCTTCTGCTTGCTTTGGATATAATTTGGTCTTATTTTTCTAGTTTCTTAAGGTGGATTATTAAATCATTTATTTTAAACTTTATTTCCTTTTCAATAGAAGCATTTTAATGTTTAAATTTCTCTTCAAGTATTGCTTTAGCTGCATCTTACACATTTTGACAGGTTGTGTTTTCATTCACATTCAGTGAAAAATATTTTCTAATTTCCTTTGTGTCTTCCAATTTGAATTTTGGGTTATTTAGAAGTGTGTTGTTTATTAATCAAATATTTTAGAATTTTCAGATATATTTCTGTTATTAATTTCTAGTTTAATTCCATTTTGGTTAGAGAACATAGTTTGTATGATTTAAATTGCTTTAAAAGTGCTAAAACATAAAGATTGCTTTATGACCAGAACATGGTCTATCTTACTGTATGCTTCAAATGCATTTGATAAGAAAATTTAGACTGTCATTGTTGGGTGGAATGTTCTATAAATGTTAGTTAGGTTAAGTGCATTGATTGTGTAGCTCAAGTCTTTTCTATTCTTACTGAATTTATGTCCAGTTGTTTTATTGGTTAATGAGAGAAGAATAGTTATGTCTCCAACAATAATTGGGGTTGTCTATTTCTCCCTTAAATTGTGTCAGTTTTTGCTTCATATATATATATATATATATATTTTTTTTTTTTTTTTTTTTTTTTTTTGAGTAGGTGACTCAAGCAATCCCCCTGGGTAGAGTGCCATGGCATCACAGCTCATAGCAACCTCCAACT
>CAUYQV010073140.1:0-18613 GCA_963574575.1 Galagoides demidoff
CTGAGGGACTGAGAGGTCAAATAATCAAGTTCACTGGCGTAATCGAAAGTGAGAAAAAATGAGAAAAAAATTTAGAACAAAAATATTTTAAAACAATAAAACCAATAAAAATAAGGAGTAATAACTAGAAAAACTAGTTAAGTAGTTTCTTCTAGTAATAACTAGAAAAATAAGTTTGATATTTTTCTACTGGATACATTTCACAATAGACTTAATACAAGAAATTGGTTACACCAGTTATGAGAAACTGCAAGTTTTAGGACAGGTACTAAGATCTGAATGTTAATAGTTTGGCTTAGAAACGTGAGCTCTTAATTACTAAAACTACTTTTTATTTGTTTGACTTATTACTTTTTTTTACATACTCCTTTTTTTAAAGAAAAAATTAAAATTACGTTAAATTAAAATAACATTTTCTAATGTTTATTTTTTAAATGATATCTCTATGCTTTCGTTTCTGGCTTTTTTTAGGAACAATACAAAAATTACCATGAGAGCTCCGTGTTTTCTAAAATTACTGCTTCCATGATTATGTATCTGAATAATAAACTACTTCTGTTGACCTTCAAGGAACTTAAAGTGGACAACTAATTACTTTCAATACCACGTGAGATTTTACATGAATCCAGCAATGCAGGACACCAGGAAGAGCTGATTTAGAACATTGCCAAAGGGCTTGGCTCGGGCTTTTCAATGTATTGTCTTGATTTTACCTCTTGATTCTACCGAGTGGAAATACAACTGTTCATTAAAACACAAACAATCAACAGGACATAGTTTTCATCTCATAAGGGAGACATTTATTTTTAGGTAAATTTATGTACCTTAGTATTTATTTCATGAGATGAAGCATTCTTCCTGGCATCACTGCATCTCACATAATTGAGCAATGTTTCTTTCATGCTGTTAATGGGCCTCTCCAGCTGCCTTGACATTTTTGCATGCACTTGTTTCCACTGGCCTTCTCCATCCACATGGACTATTTCTTCTTTTTTCCCCTTTGGTACTTGCCCCGATTTCTTATCCAAGATCATTGTTGTTTGTCCTCAGAGTTTCCTTACTTTCCCATACACCAGTGAAAGTGGTTGCTTAAGAAACACATTTACTTTACTATCTCCAGCTCTTTTTCATATTTCCATTGCCTTCTGATTGTTAAAAGAAAATTTGTCTAAGTTTATATTTTCTCATGTCTCCTTCAAATATTGAACATGGGTTATTATTTTTTCCTTCCTCCAACATGTGCCAGTTGTTCATTTCTTTTTGCTCCACATCACTTTTTAAAACTCTATTCTGTGCTTGAGATCAGAATAGGAGAACCACTTTTTCCCAGTGTTATTCCTACCTCGCTTCTTACAAGGTTCTGCCAGTGGGAAGCACGGAGGGTAGAAACAGGTACTGGCTTCTTGTTCCAACTCTTGTAAATATGCTGTAGTCGCTGAGGACAGGTAAGACTCCATCTGTTCATAGGTGCTCTGAGAATTTCCAGGCCATAGTTCTTCAGGGGTCAGCAAAGTAGCACCTCCTAGCATCTGGGAATATGTGGAGCCCAGTCTAAGAAACTGATAACACCACCTGTTTCATTTTTCACTGGTCAGAGGTTCTGTAGCTACATCCACAGTTAGTGTGTGGGTTGCTTCTTTCGCCACTTAAAAAAAAAAAGTCCAGCCTTTCAAAACCTGTGTAACCAAAAGATTTCTTGCATTAAATCCACTTAGCTTAAAATGAATCTGTTAGTAGAAATATCAATATATTTGGTTGTTACATTCCATTTTGATTGATTTTATTATTTAAAATATTTTTACTCTAGACAGTTTCTTACTTCAACCTTTCAATCATGACAATGAATATTCATTGATTTTCTACCTGGAATTAGATATCCAGAGCACCATGGCCATAGCATGAAAGATAAAATGGCTAGAAAATGGTACCATGTTCAAAGAGATTACTGTGTGCTAAGAAATTTAACCCATTTTAAGAAATATTCTTTTACTTAAACTTTGTAACAATCTTCTGTAGCTATTATTTCTCAATGTTCGGATAAAGGAATTGCCAGTTGGAAGAACTAAAGGTGAAGGATCAGTAGACACAGCTTTTAGGCCCTGGTGTGTTCACTGCATAACCCATGCTTCTAAAGACTAGGAAGAGAGGCTTGCATAGACTCAACCAATAAGCAGAAAAATCTGAGCCCTGGTCTTTAGTGTAAGATTCTCTTCCTGCTTGAGAGACCTGGAGAATCATGAGAATGGCATGTGAATTTTGTATGTGTAGCAGATGAGAAAATTGTCTTTAAAGGGGGCAGTGGCAATACCAGGGCTAATGGTTATGGTAAAGCTTCTCTAGATTCCAAAGGTCTCTTTACTAGAGGCAGAAGTCTTGCTTAAGGTCTGAGATTTTGCAAAACAAACAGAGAAATTTCTGTCTGACACTTTCTATATTCCCCCCTTTTTAATGCTGATGTCTATTAAGTAACTTTTGCCTGTTTTTTCTTGCTTTGTGATAATAAATATGGACATGAGGTTTCCTCGGGAGGGCTCCTCTCAGAGTTCCTTAGTTCCCTGACACAGACTTTGTGTCAAACTTCTTCATTCCACAGATTGTGTGTCAAACTTCTTCATTCCTCACCCCAATACCCTCTCATCTGGTGACCCCAAATCCCTTCACAATAAACACTCTATTAAGCCTCAGTGTATCCTAAAGCTTTTATTTCAGAGTTTTGCCTGTTAAATATCCATAACACTTGGAAATCCTAGTACTTTCTAGTGTAAACTTGGAATTTCTAATATCAGTACACTGACACATATTTCTACTTTATATTAAAATGATCAAAAACCTAAATGTGCAAATAATATCCAGCATTAGATTATTGTCACTGCTCAAGAACTGTGGTTAAAAACATCAAATTTCCAAAGTACCTCTTTGGAATATTGCTTAACTTAGAAGATATTTTTAAATGTTTAAATATTAGTCAACAACAAAAACAACAAACAAACAAACAAAAACCCCACACTTTTATTACAATATAACCAGGGAAGACAATCCAAATTGTGGGGTAGAACTGATGGCAGCAAATGTTTTATTTCATTTATAAACATATTGATTTACTAGAGAATAAACTTTTTGGAATATTTAAGTGTTCATAGTAAAAATAATGAAATGATAGCTATATATATCTATATACATATCTAAAAATTTACCAATAATATGTGAAGTGAAAAAATCTTGTGAGTAAACTATGAATGATAAAACTTAATGTAATTCCATTATTTTACCTTTTTTTTTTTTTTGTAGTTTTTGGCCAGTGGTAGGTTTGAACCTGCCACTTCTGGCATATGGGGCCAGTGCCCTACTCCTTTAAGCCACAGGTGCCACCCCATTATTTTACTTTTTTATGTTTCTACACATTATTGATTTTCTCTCCACCTACTTAACTGTGCAAATGACCTTGCATATCTTTTGGCTAAGCCCATCTGCTTTATGATAACAGATATGATAGATAAGTACATTTGGAATATTATATAGGGTAATTCTTCTAGTTTTAGCTACTCACAATTTTTTGTTTTAATTTCAAGTTAGTGTAAGGCTACAAATGACCAGGTTATGATTTTTGAATTTGTTAGGTAAGGTCCCTCTTTGTAGTTGTGTCCTACACCCAAAGGGTGTGCCCTATAATGTCACATTGTACCCATTACATAGGAGCACCCCAAAAACCTCCTCTTCCCCTCTCCCCCTACTTTATTCCCACTCTGCCCAACTTGTAATGAGTTTTTCTCATCTATGGGCATGAATCAGATAATCTACTGTCTTCATGTAAGTATTGGGTACATTAAACATTTGCTTTTCCATTCTCATGATGCTTTATTAAGAAGAATGTGTTTCAACTCCATTCAGGTTAATACAAAAGTTGGGATGTCACCATCATTTTTCATGGATGAATAGTATTCCATGGCAACCATGTACCACAGCGTGTTAATCTATTCCTGGGTTGATGGGCATTTAGGTTGTTTCCACATGTATTGTAAATTGAGCTGCAAAAAACAATCTAGGGCAAATGTCTTTATGATAAAATGAACTTTTTTTCCCTTCTGGTTAGATATACAGTAGTGGGACTGCCGGGTCAACTAAGAGGTATAATTTGAGTTTTTTGAGGATTCTCCGTACTCTTGTCCAGCGAAGCTTTATAGGTTCACAGTCCCACTAACCATGTAAAAGTGTTTTCCTCTCTCCACATCCACATCAGGATCTGCAACTTTGGGACTTTGAGATGTGGGCTAGCCTTACTCAGGCTAGATAATATCTCAGGATGGTTTTGATTTGTAATTTCTCTGATGATTAGGGAGGATGAGCATTTTTTATGTTTGTTAGCCATTTTTCAGTGTTCCTCAGGGAAGGTTCTGTTCATGTCTTTTGCCCTGTGATAATGGGATTGTTTGCTCTTTCTTTGTGTATTAATTTGAGTTCTCCATAGATTCTATGTATCAAACTTTGTTACATAGTATCAAATCTTTGTTGGATTCATAACATGCAAATATCTTTTCCCATCTGAAGGTATTCTATTGGCTTTGATTGTTGTGTCCTTGGCTGTGCAAAACTTTTCATTGTAATTGAGTCCCATTTATTTTTGTTGTTGCTGCAATTGACACTGAAGTCTTCATAAACCTTTCTGTAGACTAACATCATCAAGAGTTTTCCCCACACTTTCTTCCAGGATTTTTATCATTTCAAGTCTTAGATTTAAATCTTTTATCCAACTTGAATCAATTTTTTTTCACTGATAAAAAGTATAGGTTCAGTTTCTGTCTTTTATATGTGGTTATCCAGTTCTAGCAGCACCAATTTTTGAATAGAGATTCTTGTTCCAAGTGTATGCTTTTGTTTCATTTATCTCAGATGCTATAAGAGACTGGTTTAATCAGTTCTAAATGTCTGATTCTGTATTGGGGGCTAATACCACACTGTTATGAAGCTGTGGATTTGTAATACAGCCTCCAGTCTGCTTGAATGATGCCTCCAATTTTGTTTTTATTAATAAAAATTGCCTTGGATGTATGCTTTTTTTTCTAGGTCCATGCAAAATGAAGATGGAAATATGATGCTGGTATTTTTTTTTAAATGGGAATTGCATTAAATCTGTAGATTTCTTTGGAAAGTATAGACATTTTAATAATGTTGATTCTTCCCAGCCAGGAGCATGGTATCCTCTTCCATTTGTTAGTATCTTCTGCCATTTCTTTTCTTAGCATTTTATAATTCTCTTTCACCTCTTTTCCTAGGTATATTCCTAGGTATTTTATTATCTTTAAAGATACTGTGAAGGATAATGTGTCTTTGATTAGTTTCTCAACTTGGGTATTGTTAGCATATACAAAGGCTACTGATTTGTGGATATTTCTTCAGGGTCTGAGGATAAAAAATATCCTTTAAAATATTTTAATTATTTTTGAGGTTTTATTTGTATCCTAGGATATGATCTATTTTGGACTACGTTCCATAGGCTCATGAAAATAAAATATGTTCCTTAACTTTGGGATGGTATGTTCTGTATTCGTCTATTAAGCCCATTTGTTTTGTGGTCACACTTAAGTCCCTTCTATCTTGTTTAGTTTCTGTTTAGAGGATCTGTCTAATTCCATCAGAAAGGTGTTGACATCCCTGGCTATGATGGTTATATCATATTATTCAGACCAATAAAGGTCTATTTTACAAATGTGGAAGACTTTATATTGAATGCATAAATTTTTAGAATTAAAATGCCCTCCTGTTGTATTATTCTCTTGACCAGAATGAAGAGACTATCTTTGTCTTTCTTAACTTTAGTTGCTTTAAATCTACTTGTATTTGCAAATAAAATTGTGACCCCTCCTTTCTTCTGATTTCCATTTATCTGAAATGCTGTTTTCCATGCCTTCATCCTGAGTCTTGATTTGTCCTTCAAGTTTAGGTGTGTTTCCTGGGGCAGCATATGGATGGCTTGTGCTCTTTTATTCAGTTGGCCAGCCTGTGCCTCTTAGTGGGGAATTCAAGTCATTAACATTTCCTGAGAGAAGTGGTAAGTGTGGTGGAGTTATATTCATCTTACTTTGTGAAAGTCCATTGGTTAGTTTTGTCCTTTGTGCTATCATAGATGCCAGCTTTTGTTCTTTAGTTTCTGGGTGATTAGTTTCCTAGCTGTTGATTATGATGATCAGTGTGGAGAATAGGTCTAGTATTTCCTATAGAAATTGTCTTGTTGTAGCAAATTTCCTCAATGTTTGCATGTGAGCAAAAGCTTTGATTTCTCCATTGATTATGATACAGAATTCTGGACTGAAAATTATTTTGTTTAGGAAGGTTAAAACTAGATGACTATTCTTTTATAGCCTGGAAAGTTACAGCTATAAAGTCCGCTGTCACCATGATGAATTTGTCCCTGTGGGTCGGTTGGCACTTACTTCTGGATGCTTGTGAATTTTCTTTGTTTTAACTTCGGAAAGTTTCGTTAAAATGTCCTGGACATGCTCTTTTTTTTTGTTGTGACAACCCTGAGTTCAATATCACTCTAAAAGGAGTGGTTCAGCATCTTCTGTGATACTTGGAAAATTTTCATTTATGATATCCTCCTGTAAGGCTTTCATTCCTGTAGGGCGTTATTCTTCCCCTTCAGGGATATCTATAGTTTGCTTGTTTTAATGCTCCCAAAGGCTCATAATTCTCTCAGCAAGTATTCTGCTTTCTTTCTCTTCTTTTCTGCTTCTTTAACTACCTGGTTTAGCCCAAGAGTTTTATCATCTAGCTGTGCTATTCTTTCTTCTCCATGATCGAATCCGTTACTGATCCTTTCTTCTGCATCTTTGAACTCCCAGGTTAACTCCTTATGCTGTGCCACACGCTTTCTATTTTTTCATGTCTTTCATCCATTTTTTGGTTCTGTTTTTCCACTTTTTGATCAATTCTCTTCATTGCCTTTGAAATCCATATTTTATTTTTATTTACTTATTATTATTATTTTTTAGAGACAGAGTCTCACTTTATCACCCTTGGTAGATTGCCGTTGTGTCACAGCTCACAGCAACCTCCAGCTCTGGGGCCTTGGTGATTCTCTTGCTTCAGCCTCCGAAGTAGCTGGGACTGTAGATGCCCACAGCAGCACCCAGCTATATTCTTGTTGCACTTTGGTTGGAGCTGGGTTTGAACCTGCCACCCTTGGTATATGGGGCCAGTGCTGTACTCACTGAGCCACAGGTGCCACCCTGATATCCATATTTTAAATTCCACTTCTGCCATTTCCTTTAATTCTTAATAGGTGGAATCTTTTGTGGTAGGACCCCCTTGGGGACAGTTGCTCTATTTTGGTTTTTCACGTTGCCAGAGTTTTTCCCTTCGTTCCTCCTCATGTGTGTTTCCTTCTTGTTCACTTCCTTCCCCTACATTCCCTTCTCACTACTTCCTTTGCTTTAAATTACCTTGTCTCAGAGCTCAGGTGTTGAAGTGGCCTTTTGGCACAAGGCTGAAAAGAATAGAAGGGTAAAGAACAAGAACGGAGATAAAAGAAAAAAAATCAGAAAAAAATAAATAAGGTGGGTGAAAGAAGAGAAGGAGATCAGCAGAAGAAATGGTGGTGTTTAGCAGAGTTTCATGTCCACACATACAACTCTAGGACTTTGGGGGTTGCACTGGGTGGGTCCCTTGAAGTCAAGAGTTCTCTACCAACCTGAGCAAAGGCAAGATTCCATACCCACTGGATATGGAAAGAGAAAAAAATCAAAATTGACAACATGTCACAGTGGAGGCCTGCCAATACTATCTTTCCAAAGGCCAAATCTAGAAAGACATCCCAGACTGATCTAGAAAGACATCCTAGACTATGAGCTCGTGAACTCCTTGAGCTAGACCAATGTTGTGACTAACCCAGCTAGACCAATGGCTTGACCACCAGCCCCTGCACTCTGAGAGCAGAAAAAAAAAGTAGATTAAGAAAATTAAAAGCCCTCAATTAGAGCCTGGTTTCTCTGTCAGCATTTAACCCCCACAGGTTGGGGTCCTAAAGTTCTCTCCAGATTCCTTAGGATGTACGTCACACAGTGACAACTTGACAATTCTCAGAGCTGCTCAGATCACCCTTAGGGCCAATGTCTGAGCTCAGTAGGTGCACCAGAACTGGCCATGCACTAGGACCCTGCAGATTATTTCTCCTACACATCCTTACCACAGTGGCAGTATCCAGCTGGAACCCAAGCCAATGGAATATCTACCCTACCTGATATTCAATCCTGTCCTCTGGACAGTGTATGAATCCACCCACTTGCTTAAGCCTTTCAAGGTAGCTCCAGTGAGCAGTGTAGCCCAAATCAAAAAACTGCAGGACAGTCACTTTCTATCCCCATTCTTCATGATTATGCTGGTCAGCTGGTCCTCTCGTGTTCCTAAGCACTCACTTTTTATGCTGGTTTTTCTCAGCTCCAGATCTCCTCACTGGCTCCTGTAACCCTCCACTGTTCCACTGTGCCCCCAGAGTGATGTCCCTGCACAGATTCCCTCAGCCAGAAATAGTTAGAGTTTTCTTTTCCTTGCCTCATGGCAAGTGGCTAGTAAGGAGATGTCTCCAGTCTGCCATCTTGCTCAGCCCTCGAGCTAATAACAATTTATTTTAGAAATTATACTTGAATTCCTAGTATTATTTTCTTTTGTTCTAGGTATTCTTCAACCATGAATAAGACGTGACACTACTTTAAAACTCTCAGTTATCATAATAGAGAAACACATAAGAAATAAGTTAAACACATGAATAAATAAGATCATAGTGACACAAATAGGTTAGTTACACATGTACTAACATTTGCCAATGTCTTGTGGCCACAGAGTAGGAAAATTAATTTTGAGCCTTTTTGGAAAAAACACTTACTATGAAGGTCATATTTATGTACATCTTTTAGCAATTCATTAATGTTTGGCTCTTTAGCAATAAACAATTTATTTTACTTAAATTTTGTAATGCCAGAGAACTATTATTATTATTGTTATTTTTGGCCAGGGCTGGGTTTGAACCCTCCACCTTTGGCAAATGGGGCCGGCACCCTACTCCTTTGAGCCACAGGGGCCGTCCAGAGAATTACTATTTCTCTTAGTTGCCATACAAAAGAATCCAGGCTGACCTATATTACCACCAAAAGTATAAAATCTTTGCTCATGTGTTATAATTTCTCCTAGTTGTAATCAAGAAAAAGTGATTTGCTTTTATGGGCCAGTTATGAAAAACTAAATATATATTAGAATAGTCTGGAAAAAAAAGAAAAAGAAAAAAGAATAGTCTGAATAAAAGAAAGTTAAAAGGCAGTGGTATAATTTTCTGGGAATAAGAAATGCAAATAGTTTAGAAGTGTATTTAAGAGTGTACTTAAGTTGATTAATGAAATTCTTTACTATGATGAAATGCAGCAGATAAAAATCATTGCTAGAATATAGATGAAAGTTTTTGATGTATTAAATACACTAATAATTTGCCCTTAATTCAGATGTTCATGCACATAAAATAAAATTATATACATATAAACTACTTAAATATTTTGCCATAGTGGTCAAACATGAACATGGTAAGACTTTAAATGCTAATCCTTTAAATGGCCAAGAAGAAGTTACTTAATGATTTTTCATTTTTTAAAAAATATTGATCTGGTGTTCCCAAATCTTTGATGCTGTCAAGTCAAAGAAGCATCAATGAATCAGATAAGCTATGCTAAGCCCTCTCTCTAGCTTTCCATTAGTTACTTTGGAAAGCCGCATGTATTCATTTGAGATACTAATACAGCATCATAAAGAGAAGGTTGAGTGTTAAATTGTTCCTTGGTTCACCGCGAAAGGTATTGCCTTACTTGTGAAAGTAAAATATTTACACCCTATGAAATCTTGGGTCAAAAAATATCAAAGGATAGAAAGCTTTTACTTCTCTATATAATTACACAATCCAAACCGTACCATCTCTCTCCACAAAGTCTTGATGTTACTTTAAAATTTCCCCTCTTCTTCTCTCTGCTGTAAGTAGGGACATAGGCAGGATACAGTCGAACTTACCATGGCCCCAGATTAATGATCAAATCAATAGATAAAACGAATGTTAAGACTGTTAGAGGCAACTACTATCTCTGTTGAGATTGTTAGACTGAGACTCTGCACAAAGAAATAAATTAATACAGTTACCCATTTACTGAACCATGGAATAGGCTCAGAGAAATGTGTTCCTCATTGTGTGCAGATCAGTGAGTAACCTCACAAAACCCTGGCTGGCATAGCACACTGCCCTCTGAGGCTGTCCGTCATAGACTGCTGCGGCTAGGCTGCAAACCTGTACAGCATGTTATCACACTGAGTCCTGCACGCATTTGTAACATGAGGGTGAGTATTTGTGTATCTAAACAGACCTAAACATAGAAAAGCTAATAAATTTTGCAACAATGTTATGGCTGCTGCCGTCTCACTAGGTGATAGTAACTTTTCCTTTATTTTATTTTATTTAGATTTGTTTTGTTACTTTTAATTTCAGATTAATATGATGGTACAAATGTTTAGGTTACATTGTTTTCATTTCTAAATTCGAGTTGTAACGGAGCCCTTTATCCCGGGGGTGTGCAGAACACCCTCACATTTGCACACTGGGTGAGATCCTGCCAGTTGCCCTCCTCCTCCCCTTTCCCTCCTCTCTTCTCTCCTCATGAGATATGCTTGTGTTTTTCTTCTGTGTGGGTGTGTAGTTGTTTACATATGGGTTTCGTATTAGTACTGAGTACATTAGATCCTTTTTTCCCCTATTCTTATGATACTTTCCTAAGAACAATATGTTTCAACTCCATTATCATATTATATATTATATCATAATTTGGGACCACCATTGCATATATAGTCCATCATTGATCAAAAAGTCATTATGTGACCGTAACTGTGTTAGTATATCCCCCTAAACTAGCTTATATTTGACCAAGTTAAAAAGGCCTAAGTCAGTGCATTGTTTAGGTTCTAATTTCTGGTACATGAGTAGTTGGCCAGAAGTTTTAAAAACAATGATTATTGACTATGTTTTGTCATCAGTGTTTTTTTCATCTTCCACAATTTGCTACATTTTCATACACTATTTTTTGCTCAGACTCAACTGTTAATTCTTAAAATATTTCTATGTTGATTTGACAAAAACATGAACCTATCCTTCTTCCCCCTTCTCTTTCTCCTCAAAATGCAAAGCTGAAGTCATTGACTCCTGTATCTGAAAATTAGACTCTATAACAGGAAACAAACAAAATACCTATAAACAAAATCTGAGTAATAAGACACCTCCAACAAGGCAGTGAAGAAAACGTGGAGCCACAGGGTCCAATCGAACGTCCTAAAAGCTCTGAAAACTCCCTTCAGTCATGATTATGCATCTGCCAGCTGCGACTGACACCTCCTCTCACTCGTCTCCCCCACATTCTCTCCACGAAGCTTGTCCACCAGCCAGTTCACCAATATGTGCTTATCTATCTGCTTTGTGTAGAAGTCATTCATCAGAGAAGTAACGTCGTAACCTTTCACTCCACTCCCTCAAAGGATAAAGAATTTCTCTGCTCATGCCTTTACCAACCACATATGCTTCCTGGTCAATCTTCAGGAAGGTCAATCTTCTCTATGATCACTATTGACCCATAAACTGCTTCCTAAATTACACCTCCCAATTCTTGCAGGGTTACAGTTTTTAGAAGGAGACTTTTGTGATTATCATTTTTCCAAGATTTAAATCCTTTGTGCAGTGGTCCAGCAGAGTATTGGTTGAAGGATCAGGATCTTCAGTGCAGACGTCACAGGTATTTTCTCCCTAACATCTGCTAACTAATAATACATTGCTATATGTTCTTGGTATTTGTTGAACTCCCAATTCCACTTTTTGCTTGAAATTATTACCATTCTTGAAGGTTGAGTAAAGTGCAGACCATGCTTGTATTGTTTAAAACCAGGTTAACTAAAGGTTTAACCATGGGACTTGTGTAACTAACCAGGTTAAACCATGGGACTTGTTTTACACTAGGCTTATGAACTTGA
This sequence comes from Galagoides demidoff, assembly GCA_963574575.1. Taxonomy (NCBI): domain Eukaryota; kingdom Metazoa; phylum Chordata; class Mammalia; order Primates; family Galagidae; genus Galagoides; species Galagoides demidoff. The sequence goes on from CAUYQV010073140.1 coordinate 12,040, forward strand.
CCAAAATCTTGCCTCCCTCTCACTTGTTACATATTCCTTTTATAATGTTTATAATATTCAACACATGAGAGAATACACAATTGTAATTATCACTATCAAAATTTTGTTGGCCTTTATTTTGTCTAAATATTTTTTATTGGTGTTTTCTCTGATATTTTTACGACCTCTCTGCGTTTCTTCACTTCATCCACTTTTTCTTCCTCTTTATCTTATGAATTGTGCATATTCTGCACCTTGGTTTCTATTCAAACGTCACTGGGAATAACATTCTTCTTTATCTCTGTCAAAGGGTTAAGAAAACATTTTCTGCAAAGGGCCAGAGAGTAAATATTTCATGCTATGCAAACCATATCATTTTGTCTCCATCACAATGGTTCAACCTCGTCTATTAGTGAAAAATCAGCCAAAGACAGTTTGTAAGTGGATAGGCCTGGCTGTTTTCCAATAAAGCTTTATTCACAAGCAGAGATGACGAATTATAGTGACCTGGCCTCTGCTCTACATCATAGGCTTCTATTTAAAGGGGAAGAATAAATGCACTCTCAGGACATTCGATTATTTCAGGGCAAGCATGGCTATAAAACTAATCTTTTCCTAAAATCACCCAAATCCTCTATTTACTGGCACTTTAAAATAAACAAAAGAAAGTAGTAACAACAATGCAGCTGCAGGACAAGGATCAAAGAAATCATAGTTCAAGTTTATTGAAATCCACAAACGACCCACAGTTATTACACATCGTGGAAAAAGTACACGTGACATTCAAATTTTCAATTAGCAGTTGCCTCAATCTGTCCAACATTTGCTCTGGGAACACCAGGTTCTCCCACCAAAGTATATTAACCTCTTGAAAAATCGATTTGAGCATGAAAATAGTCTTTTATCTTTTCATACCCTAATTGCTACATTGCTGGCTTTGAACTTTTGTGCAATTGTTGTACTGACATTTGTGCAGCAGAAAAAATTCTTCCAAGAAAGAAAATTAAGGAGAAAAATCACACTGAAAGCAATTGCCCAAACCAAATACATATCACGAACAGATACTATTAACACGATATCATGATCGGATTTATGCTGACAATTTATACAAGCCCTCAACCCTTAAGGTTTAGTGTATGGTTAAATGCTATAAATGCTACAGCTTTAAAAGGGTCAAAATAGTTATTCATGGATAGAAACCCTATTGACAGGTATTTATAATAAATTAAATAAAACCTCCTTCAAAGTAGAATTTTTTTCAATGCTGTACTCCAAGTGCCTTATACATAATAGCACTCAGTAAATATTAGTTGAAGTAGTTAAGTGTACAACTTTATGATTAAACTACAAAACAGGTATCCCCCTGGACATAATTTATGACTGTGTAATATAATTTGAATACTGTTGCCTTTTCCACTTTATTGCATAAAGGAGAGCAGTGATGCCTTCCTACTCTTCCGCGTGACCTCCGTGTTCTGTTATTAATGGACATGCTGTTTTTTTGAGGGTTATATAGCAAACCTAAGAGCATTCTTTGCAGAGTTTACTAATACATTGCAGATGTACTGTCCAGGAGTGCAGCAAATTTCATGAGTATGTTGTACTCAAATTACAATGTATCACTATATGTCAAAGTAATATATTGCCTTATACAACACTGACATCCGTAACTGACGAAGGATAACTTTTAGTTCAAATATAGACAGTAGAACAGTAGTAACAAGTCCTTGGTAATCACAAATGATGGCACGCGCCAGATTAATTTAAGGATAAGAAAAGTAATATACATTTTAAAAAATATCAAAGTACTTCCACTAAAAATTACTATAGTTTGATAGTTGTACCCAAAATGGTTAATATTCATAATTATTAGAGAAATCTTGAATAGTTTTAAGCAAGTGCCAATGTATAAATGCTAAACGTGAGAAATCACTAATTTAGATCTATTCCGAACTTATTTGTGTTTCAAGGTTTCAGACGTGCTCCTAAGAAAAGATCTTGGTACTCTGTCTGAAAGCCAAGGCTCTTCCCGAAGAAATTTAGTATTCTAACAATACATTTGTCTTTGTTTAAGGTCAACCTTACAACTTTGAAGGGAGAACATGCTGACAATTTATGGAGCAAATGTCGTCTAACTACCCACAGAATAGGGAAAACTTACATTACCTGTCAAAGCTACACTGAGAAATGGCAGGACAGTCACCCGTACGGAGATGTATCTATATTCCTTGTCATTTGTTCCTCTCTGCTGAATATGCCACTGGAAAGTTAGAAAGAATCCGATTACTTTCATGAGCAGAGAATTAACAATGAAAACTCTAACAAAGAGGTATAGGTTACCATTTCAATTTATTTGAAAAAATATCCACAGTGTCAAGCTATACACATGCACCAACTTCAGTGATTAATCAAATAATCCAATTTGAAAAATTATACGCTGAAGCACATCTTAGGTTCAGTACAAGGAAGGATATTATAAATGCTTGAATTGCTATAAAGCACTAATAACTCTATTTGATATAATTATACAGTGTAATCTACTTAAAAATTGAATGGACTTCCTTGAATATTAGCAACATTTTTTTTTGTTACCGGAGTTATCTTATTAGTTAAGGCACTAACAGAAATTCTGGATGACTGTCATGAGGTATGAAGTGTAAAGAATTCCTTCACTGAATTTGATTTTGAACTAGTTTGCCTGTTCAATCTTTTCCTACTCTGAGAATTACAGTTTTAGTAAGAGCTCAATAATTATGACTACCTATGAGAATTGATATTATGCTCTGAATACATTTAAAGAGTAAACGTACAATGAGAGTGTGTATCTGTGTATAGATACACATGTAGCCAGGTCATCATGGCCTTAATGTGTATAGAGTTAAGTGTAATTTTTACGTACCAATGGATAGTAAAGAATAGATGCTTGCATGTAATTTTGTTTACTTGTAGATAATCAAGAACTGATTGCATATGAATCATTAGATGAATTCTTATAAAGCATCTATTTTAATGCATAATTTTTTCATGAAGAACATGGTACACAGAAGGCGTGGCCACATTCCAGTCTTCCCACTGTTCAGAGGTTAAGGACTCTATTACTACTCTTTTCCTTTGTCCATGGGATTTTCCTAATGTTTCTATACATATTTCTTATCTAATCTTAATCAAGTCTGTTTCCAAATTTTGAATGAGTAGATCTTTATTAAATGCTACATCATCCCTTTAAAATGTTATATGCTATTGACATGAAATATATTTTTATTTTGATGAAATGTGAGAATAGGCGAAGGATAATAAGAAGGATTATTACTCAAAAGGTTTAAAATTAGAAAACCAATAATCAAGTAATAATTGTGAGCTACTTGAAGTCAGAAGCTTAAGAAGCAGATTCACAGGTGACAACAGCAATGCATTCAGGAGCTTTGCAAGAATTAAAAACATTCAGTGGTTGTATGACCCCGGGAGAAATTTTAACATCCATTAAAATCCTTAATACCAAAAAAATTCATAATAGATATTGCAGTTAAGGGACAATGGTCACATTCCTCTAAAGCAAATGAAGGAGAACTTTGTGCCCCAAGTTATGTTCATTAAATACGAAGTTGGGAAGGTTGCCAGACTAAACATAAACGGAATGTCTACCATCTACCTGTTTAAACCTTGCAAGGTTAATTATGTATCTACATCTATGTATCTAATAAGGCTTAATGAAAACCTATTGAAATTCATTATAGGGGAAAGTGACATTTTGAGGTTGTATCGGTTTGGAACTGACTCAACCATTCAGTCCCATCTGTGGCTTGTCCGGATTACACGTTGCCTTTAATTTCCATGTATTATACAAGGCCTGATGATGTCTTCACTCTCCCCATTCAGGAAAAAAATGTCTCTTTCAAACATTTAAAATGTTTTGCAAAGGACCACTCACCCCTCCCAGTTTATTGGCATAAAAGAAGTAATGACAAAACAAACATATAACATAAACTACCAGAGGCAGGTACATAAACAGTCGTCAAGTCAGCATCACAATAAAGAAGGAAAGCTGCGTTTGAGACAGAGTCTTACTTTGTCACACTGGCTGGATTCCCACGGTGTTATAGCACAACAACCTCAAACTTTTGGGCTTAAGTGATCCTCTTGCCTCAGCCTCCTAGGTAGCTGGGACAATGGGCACCTACCACAACTCTGGCCAGATTTTCCATTACAGTTAGAGATGGGTCTTGCTGTTGCTCAGGCTGGTCTCCAACCCCTAAACTAAAGCATTTCAGCCTGGACTTCCCAAAGTGCTACATGAAAGCCTCCACCCTTGGCTACAAGGTTGAAATTTGCACATGGAAAGTAAAGGGCAAGGAACCTACAGTATAAAGGAATTGATGCAAAGTTATTCTGGAGGAATAATTCTGATACATTTGTGTACTTTTTACAACAGTAATTCATTGCCCATGAATTAGAGTACAGAGGTTTTCCAAAGGTTCCAGTGACACAGAGCTTGCCAGCAGGCATATGGCTGCCAGGGCATCATTAATGAGTCAAGGCTGTTATAAAAAGGGTTAAGGCTGAGGGGCACCTGCGGCACCCCACTCCAAATTCTCCTGTTAGTGGCTACTGTGGTAAGAACTTCCATGAATATTTTAACCAAGTTTGCACAAGTGCAACCTCATCTCAGGCCTTTACTCTGTGCGCCTCACTTTCCATCTCAGGCTTTCTCTGAAATGACCCCGAGCAGCACGGAAACCTGCTGAGTATTCACAGCCTGTGTGATTTAGACGTGGGCACGGCTCACCTATGGAAACACCCTTGGCCAGTGGAGAATGGAAATCAGTAAACAAACAACCAACCAAAGATACTACCCTCTTTTGTACAACAGGTGGACAATTTATTACTGCACTTTAGTTGATCACAGTGATGGCCAATATCAAAAAAAATCACCCTTGTTCCTCATACTCACCCCCGATGTCACTTTACAAATCAATTATATCAGCCTGTGACTCTTTTTCTCAGCATATAATTTGGGGAATCCTGGTCTAAAGCAGCAAGTCTATATGCTCCCTCAACTTCCAGAGTGGTTGAGTACGTGCTCATTTAACTGGGGCCTCCTTGCCAAAAATTTACCAATAAAAGCAGACACAAGTGCTCACCCCAGTGTGTTGGGCAATAATATAATTCTTAAAGTGTACCATAACATGAAAATGTTCAAAGGTTCAGATAAATTTCACCATAAAATGACTTGCTATTATTTATAAAACTAATAATTTACAAAGATTGAGCCAAAAACTATTGATACAATTTCATTTCTAATGACAAAATGTTCTTCATTATTACTCTATCCAATTCAATTACTGATTTAGAGGGTGATGTAGATAACAGAATAAGACAAAAGAAAATTCATTGTCTAAGGAGTACAATGATAAGGCATGAACACGAGTAAAGAAATAAGCCACAACATGACGATGAAATAGTTTGGAGTTTAGCTGAGAAGTGATTTGTTGTTACTAATCTTTCCCATATAGAAAATAGGCAGTGACAGAAAAAGCAAGGCAGAGATTTTTGCTTTACATTTTAAATACTAAAATGAAAACAGTCACTACTGTTGTGGGAAAAGAGCTAAAGCATGTGAACTACCCGTCATTTTCTCCTTCAATTCTTAAAGGCTTGAAAAGGTGACTGTCAAATACTCTATAAGTACTACTGATGTTTCTTTAACGGGTATCTTCTTGTGATATACATGGTATTCTATGAAACTTGCCCTCCAGTTTTCAAGGTGTAGGACAATACGTTAAAATTTAATTTTTTTTCCTTAAAAAAATTTTTAATTTTTCCCCACGTCAGAATGTATTGCCTTGAGAATCTCTGGACGACCACACTACACAGGAAAGTGATGAAGGGGATAGAGACCCATGTGGTACCGTATCCACAGTTAACAGTTTTCACAAAGAGATGGATAGCAAATAATTTTAGCTTTTCAAGCCATACGTATTCCTGGGCAACAACTCAGCTTTGATGTGCTATGAAAGCAACCTTGAAGACCACATAAGCAAATGAGTCTACCTGTGTCCCAGTAAAACTTTACCTTGGGACACTGAAGTTTGAATTTCATGGACTTTTCATGTGTCACAAAATATTATTCTTTAACTTTTTCTCAACCATTTAAAAATGTAAAAGCCATTCTGAACTCAGGAACCATGCAAAAATTGGAGGCAGATTGCACCTGGCCTGTGGGCCGCAGGTTGCTGACCCCCATGCAATACGCATCTCATGCAACAGAGGGAGCCCTGAGTCTGGGCTCAGCACTGTGCTTTGCTCACCTGTATTTCTTGTGAATTCCAATTGCTTAGTACAATTCCTAATATAATAAAATGCATAGGAATGTGTTGAATAAAGAGAATGAAGAAAAATGGGATGAAAAGCAGTTGCTAAACTACAAAAGAAATTATTAGGTACAAATGTCAACAATAAGAGATTTTTTTTTTTTTTTGAGACGGAGCCTCAAGCTATCCCCCTGGGTAGAGTGCCATGGCATCACAGCTCATAGCAACCTCCAACTCCTGGGCTCAAGCGAGTCTCCTGCCTCCGCCTCCCAAGTAGCTGGGACCAC